>JAIPRL010008033.1:0-21475 GCA_025469235.1 Pemphigus obesinymphae | reverse complement strand
AAGGGGGAGGGGAAGACCGAAAAAGAGATGGGGGGATGTAATGGCGAGTGATATGAGGAAGGTGGGAGTAAGTGAAGAAGATGTGGGAGATAGAGTTAAGTGGAAGTGTAGGACCAGGGTGGCCGACTCCAAATAGTTGGGAGAGAAGGCGAAGGAGAAGAAGATACTATTCTAAGAGCAAATAACCTTCAATTCAAAATACTTTTGCTGCAGATAACCGAGAACTAGACCCATCTTTTTATGGTTTTTAAATATCCCTTCACTTTTTTAAACTCAATATCCATAGGTGGCTATAGCCATAGGTGGTTAGGGGGGGACATATTTTCCTGAAGAATAACTTTATAGTGAATTATTAGTAAAACTGGTAGTTTATAACATAAAAATATTATAATTTATTTAGGTCTGTCCACTATGAAATGTATCCTATATGCGCTAAACATTTAAATATGAATAAGATAATGTTGAATTAAACATTGTTTTTTAAAGGTTATGTTGAACATTAATCTTACAACATTTAATATATAAATATTATTTTACATTAATTTAATGTTTATTAAACATTTAACTATTAACGTTAGGTATATCAAATGTTTAAGATTACAAAATGTTTATTTAGTATAATTTTTGAGTAAAATTAATACTTGAAAAAGTGTATTCTAAAAATAAATCACAATTTATGGTGAAACTAATTATTACCGTTACATTGTTTCATTGGATCCAGGCATTCTAATATATCTACTTTAGTGAAACATAAACATATTATATGTTAATATAGATATATTATATTCGATTTTGGTGGAATCGTACTTAAAATGTGATCATTTTAAAACGCACTGATTATACTTTGATATTTATTCTTTATAATAACTACAGTATTTAAAATAAATACCTACGTATAAGGAATAATGATATATATAGTTTAATAAAAAAAAAAAAAAAAACATAAATTCTACGGAATAATAGAAAGAAATATTACTCGTATTTATATGATATATTGTATCTAGTAAACGTGGTAACGTGGCCTAATAAAACATCTGCTGTAAAACAGTAGTACAATATACATGTGCAGATGATTACTGTTTCAGTAGATGAAAATACAAGTACGAAACTTTTTTTTTGGTGCATAAAACTTCTCGACTTATTGTTTGTCTTATTTTTATTTTTTTAAATCTTCCGTACAAATGGGTCGACTACGAAATGGTACATTACGATTCCAGGGAAATTTTTAGCTTGCACTTATTTTTTATAATAACGTTATGACTTCTAAAAATAAAACAAATGTTAGAAAACTATACCGATAAATTTTAAAGTAACTTATGAAACTAAAAAACAGGTTGTTTCTTGATTTTTTAAGTTACTTTTCGCTCAAACTAGATGAAATAGTTAAATTATACTTATGTGAGTGTGTGAAAGTATTTCTAATGTATATATATATATCTTATTAAAATTTCATTTTTATCAAAACTAAAGTGTTGTTATACTAACAGTATTGTTCATTGTGTACTTGCAAAAGGAAAACCATTAAATGTTACCCGAGGGACATTATAGAAATTCCTCGTTATCATTTGAAAGGAATGGTCGGAGAACGGATGTGTTATCTTTAACGTGCACAGTGTACATACACAAATCACAATGAAATACATACCACCCCATAATATTTCATTGGCTTCTTCCGTCTTTTTATAAATATTCTATTATTGAGAAATTACTGTTTTCACGATTACTAATTAATGTTATGCAATAGAAGTTATTTTAATATTCCTATTGTTGTTTTTTTTTATTTTACACACACACATATACGGAATTTTCTTATTATTTTAAAATTACCTTTACACAAACCCTTAAAATAAAGTAATAAAATAGGGTCATAACCATTTTTCCCTTTAACAAGTTTCTGATCGATATGCTTTATTCAATTTCATAGTAAACTTGACAGAAAATGTGGTCAATACAGGGACTGGAACCTTTGGATTTTATCGATACTGATTCCGGTACCGGTTATTTTGTTTCTTAAGTATTTGGTTCCGGTTCCCTATATATTACGGTTCCGGTTCCGGTTTTTATCAGCTTCAAATATAATATTAAATTACATTTAAATATTTCATTAGTAGTAATATTTGTCAACATTTCCACCTTAATATAAAAAGTACAAAAAAAAAAATTAAATTATTATAAATAAAATTAGTGTACACTGCTTGGTAATTCAAATTATATTATTGTGGTAACTTTTATAGAAAAGGCCGCGTTTACATTTTAAAAATTAACACTTTAGACAAATATTTTAATATAAACATAGTACCTACAACATATACAGGGTGTTAACAAAGGTATAGTCTTTCAAATTTCATATAATGTTCAGTATGATATTTAAATTATGACATTTTATTTTTATCAGAGTTAAAATTGATGGTTATTGATTACCTATATCTAATTAAATATTCAAATTAAACAAAAAATAATGATGCCATAAACATCCTTACAAAAATCCAATGCTGGGCAAGTAAATGATTTTTTTTAACTCAGTTAAGTTAATAGGTAGAGAAAAATATTAAAAGTATACAGTTAAAAGTTATTTTTTTCTTGATAATTAAGTTAAGTTAAAAAACTAACTTATTAACTTAAGTTAAGTAAATTTTTTTTGTTTGAGTCAATTCAACATTTGAGATAATTATACATATTATTTTTTTAGAAAACTGTTATTTTTTAACTTTAAGCATATTAATATTTTTAAAAATCATTAGCATAATATTATTGAAAATACTAGCATATATTTATAATAATTATTATTAAAATTAACAACAAATAGGTGCATAAAAATATTTGATTAATAAGTAATACCTAATATTTTCTTCAAAATTCTAACAAATAGAAAATACTCATTGCAAATTAGTACCTAACTAAATAATGTTTACTGGTTGGAAATCTAATATATTCCTCAATTTATATTACGGGGAGATTATTATATAATATATAGGTAAGTAGGTATTCTTGTTTTATTTATATTTTTGGGAAATAAATAATTTTTATAATATAATAATTATTAGAAATAAAAAAACGACTTTAGTTTTGACAATAAACACAATATAAAATCAAAATGTGTCAATTATTTCAAAACTAACTTAACTGAGTTTTAATTAAAAGCAACTCGACATTTAAAAGTTAATATAACCAAAAATAAGTTAACAAAAATCAAATATAATAAATTAAGTTATTAACTTGTTAATGCCCAGCATTGAAAAAATCTAATGTGAATTGATATAAGGCTTGGTTTTAGACCCTTTTTTAATTTTTTCGACATTGTAGCTCTAAAAGACGCTGGATGAAAACAGAACATAAAAAAAAATAGTATGACGCTTATCAATTTAAGGTAGAATATTACAAGAAATTGAATGATAATATTTATACATTGATCTGGAATCGAATAAAATTTTATAAGTAATTTAATTTTGTTACAATTTTTTATTTAATAATATTTCTATGTTTTAAAAAAAATATTCCAACAAAACACATTATATTTTTAATTATTTTTTTTAATTGCTTTATTAAATCTAAAAATCCACCAATAATCCGCAATATTTTAAATAAAATAATAGATTTTGTTATATTCCGTATAATTCAGACAGAGACAACAAATGCAGCTATAAGATCTTGTTAAAATCTTTTGTATTTCAACAAAAAAACAATACTTAATGAAAACATTAACCTCTGCCAAACGGTAAGTATGCGTTTGTCTCAAAGTTCAATATTATATTAATGAGATGACTGTCGTGGGCTACAAAAAAAAACATAAATATGCACAAACCGGAAATACTGATGGGAATACATTAGAATTATTATAATAATAGATCGAATTACAAATTACAATAACATCGCTATTACTTATATAAATCATTTTGGAACCGATAAGGAAGAACCTTTATTATTCATAGGTTCCGGTTCGGTTCTGGTTCTTTATTTAAAAAAAATAAAGGTTTCGGTTTGATTCCGGTTTTAGAACTGGTTATTTTCGATTTAGTCCCAGTCCCTGGGTCAGTAGGAGCCAATATTGCATAAAACATGTATATTTTTGAAGGAAGAATACTCAATAACGATGCCTCTCCGTATCATAATTCGATTTATACAATGTAGATTTAAAAATGAAACTCTAAATTCGTATTTTTTTTTAGTATTTTTATCAATTTTTACTTTTATGGCATTCTTTATACTTTGAAATCATATTTTATTTATAAATATTTTTCGAATTTGAAATTTCGTTTTTCAAATTAAAATTATTTTCTACCAGAAAAATCTTTACTTGAAAATTGTACTCTATTCAGTCTATCTAAAAATATAAGTACATAATAGCTAAAAAATACCTTACATTTTCTTGATATAATAACTTAATTTAAAGTAATTTTAACAAGAATTTCTAACATTATTCCTGTAATATCTAATTTTTCTATTATTATATTATATTATCTATTAATCAATACATTTTTAGAAATTTTTAGGGCAATCTGGTTATTTATATGGTATTTGGAAAGTCCTTTATAATTTATGTACCAATTATTATTTTAATTCTATCCATTGACTATAATATAAAATGAACAGTTATCATGACAGAAAATGTATATATGGATAGATACTTATACGTTTGTATCGTGATAAGAAAACATTTTTATATTTTAATGTTTTCCAACCGGAACCTAAATAACCAAAAGATACCAATAACTGATTGTGGCTTAAACACCTATGGATTTTTTCCCATTATTCTAAAAACTAAATTGAAAGGCTGCAGTCGACCGTGTTCTAAGGAGCTGAGTATAAGCAAATTAACATGATAGTTATTTGATGACTTGTTAGTTCATGAGATGTAAATGCAAGACTTTAAAATCTTTAATGGCTTCATATATTTTGTAGAAACGTATCAATTGCGATCGTTGGCGTTATACTTTGTATTGTATACTTATGCATACATGCATACACAAGTCGATATTATTAGGTATGTTCAATAATTTTTAGTTTCAGGCAAAATTACATAAAAGTATGTTCGTTAACAAAATATGTATAGTATTTGGATTTGACAGATTTTAATATTAAAAATGGACATTGATTCGTTCACATCATCATTGATCAAGTGGATTTTTAATATTTGTTATTTTAACTGTGATATGGATACTATTTTTTAACTTATTTTGGATATATATCTGGATAATAGGTATTAACGAGTTAACGTTTTATTTTTAAATAATTATTTTTCTTAGAACGTGGTGAACTGTTGACTTGTTTAGTTTTGGTATCTATCATCATCATCATCTCAAAATCTACCATTACAACTCGGCGTCAACAGAATAATTTATTGCTAATGAATTTCGTTTATTATCTTGTATCAAGGCTCTGTAGTGTTCGTTAATTTATTCGATTTTAGAAAATGAATTAATAATTTGTAATCTCCAAATTGCTGATGATATTGGTCAATTGGAAGGGAAGCAACATATTTGCTAATCCTGATTAAATTTGCTAAATTTGACTGCTCTGACAATTATTATAATCCTTTCTGTAGTTATAATAGTTTACTGTCTTATCTTATAGAGTACAGACTAATTTATAATTTCCCATAACCTAATTAATGATAGACAATATTAATTCTCTTCGATTACTCGATGAGATCAATTTTCGAGGTCCATCTCACTCCACTCGAAATACACAGATCTTATTTACGGTATAATACTTGCAACTATGCCGAATAGAGTACACTATCTAGTAGTTGACTAATGAGTTTTAGTAATCATGAGAACAATACACTGTAACTTCGTTTTTAGAGTTAGGTATATACATTTTTTATTTATATAAGTAGTTATCATATTAAACATTTATTGTTATTATTATTATTTATGAATTTTTCTATTGTGCATTAAATATTGGTAATACTGATAAAAAAAAAAAAAAAACACCAATTCAATCAACAATAAATATAGGGCTTAATAAAATAACTTTGTTATTAATAAGTAAAATAAATTATCCGGAGAATAAAATAATTATTGTTTTAATAAAATTTTTATCAAAGTGACACTTATTTTTTTTTGTTGTGCACATATAATTGGTTGTAACTTATAATTAATTTGACAATACTTATTGTAAAATTGATAAAATTATATTTATCGATTTAATAATATGATATTATATCAATGTTATATTATTATAATGATAAAACATTACAGTCGACGCATAACAAATAGTAGACATTTTGTTAACCCGTAATAAATACATTTAAAAAATTAAAATATTTTATAAAAAATAATAATATGCAATTACAATAAATATAAATTATAAAAATAATAAAAAGATTATAGGTTATTTGTAGCCTAATGATGACTTACGGTCGAAACTATTAATATTGTTACCTATAATCTTCTTTCGAATACTCTATAGGCACATTTTTATTGGCGTCCATCATTGGGTGGACGAGGGGGGGGAGGGGACAAAAAAGAGGCTACGTTTCCCCAGGTTTTCCTATACTCACTGTAAAAATGTTTAGAAAATAATAATTTCTCGAGATTAGTGAGGAAATGTATGGGAATGATTTTTTTTTCGAAGATTATAAAGTTCAGTCCGCTCCTCTCCCATCCACGAGTTTTTCTAGACGGACGCCCTTACAAATTTTATATTTATATATTGTTTTTTTCATATATTATATGTTGATTTTTTTTTTTTTTTTTTTTGGCAACATTATTGAATTTTTAAAATTTCAAATAATATACACGTATTTTCGCATTGTGCGTAGTGTTTTTTTTTTTTTTTAATACGGTATCTTATAAAATGCGCGTTTTTTTTTCTTCTCTGCCACCCATATAGTGTCCAGTATACCTGTAATGTGTACCCATTCCGGGTTGTTTTGTCCCGTCATACAGATATATATATATAGTATATACGTATAAATCGGTTCGGCGCGCAATCGACCTGCACTATCGCCATATCGGTTTTCTATTGTGGCTCACGTGAATATAATAACGATATATTATTAACGATAAACTTTTACCATAACAGCTGATCGGACCCGGTTTTCTCGTACATTATAGTGTATAATATATACCAAAGTCACGTCTATCGTAAAATCATTAAGCACAGCGACTGACACACAGTGGTTCTTCCCTCGTGTTTTTGTTTTTTGTCGGCACCCCGTCCCCGAAAGTAAACGGAATTTTACGGCCGCAAAGCCGGAGAGTCGGATATACGCGTGTATATGGTATAGGCACGGGTAAACTTTTACCGTAAGTGTTTTTAAAGGCTACGGGGCAACGGCATTGGATCGGCTTCACTCCAACTGGGTCACGCAATAGTGACAAGTATACCGCTCCCCGGCCGCCGCGCGCGCACACCATTATACGTATAACACATTATTGAAACGTACCCGTCGTCATCGCGATTGGGAATACCCGCCGCCAATTGGTTTTTCGGGGGGACCGTTTTTTTTAACAAAACCGTTTGTAGAAACAATAGGAACGGCCTTGTATTGTTTTCGGTGTCGCGTCATAGGCATATAGAAAACGTTTTCGCGGGGAAAATGTTCAGTGTTCAATGAGGAACCGTGCCGATCGTAAAGGTGTGTTTAAACGAAATACAATATAGTATAGGTAGGTATTTCACGTTATATTCACATTAAATAGTCAATTGCTTTTGGTGAAAACGTGGACAATGTACGAAGTAAAAAATTTAACATTTCTCACCTGCAATATGGAAAATACAACGAAAAACGATCTTTTTTTTCATTTATCAATTACATAAAACGAAATTAATTTGGCTCTCTCGAATATCCTACTTTTTCGTTGATCCTCTGATGAACGTTCCTTTAATCCTAAAATTTTCGAGAACCATGCAAGTATCATATCTAATATAGGTAGGTATATGCATTTATATTACATATACATGTTTTTTTTAAATTCATATTCCTTATTTTCAAATCAAGTGAACAAATGTAAAAAAAAGTACTTAACGCCCTTTTTAAGTCAGGAAATAATGTACCGTATATTGTATGTTTAATTTTTTTCAACTATTCATAATACTAGTTTCATAAAATAGATATATTCAATAGGTATAGTATAAATGTTATACTATATAGATGCAGAAAATTGCAAGACAAACAGCAATATAAACGAATAAGAATAAATGAATTATACTGTTCCTTTCACAAATATTAAAAATTAAACATTTCATCATAGACACAAACTTGACAATTAAAGTAGATACAATTTTTAAATAATACATGTTTATAGGTATATGTTAAAACAGTATTTTTGCGCAATGTGCTTAAATATGCAAAATCCTTCAAATATTCCGCTATTTCTAAATATGAATTCATAATTTATATACCCTATAAACTTTTTTCTACCCACTCTCGGCTAAATAAATCATCGACAATTCTTACTCCTATCGAACTGCATACTCTCTCAAAAAAAAAAATATATATATATAAACGCATACAAATTCGGATTTTAAAAATGGCATATCTATATATAATATAATATATATATATAAGATGATTTTATTTATTATAGTTGAGAAAATGAAAAAATTCCGCTTGCAAATGTGTTAGCAACAATTTTTTTTCGTGATAAGAAGGGGTTTTCAAACTAAGACACGCTTAAGATGCAATCTGCACAGTCGGTGTACAGCATCTATACGTCTTTATTATTTCCTTTTTAGATTCATTTTGAGTATAAATGGAACATTCGGCTATTGTAGTTATATTTTACGGAGTTCTGGAACGTTATCACTATTTTGGTGCACATCACAAAAGACTATTTACGTTATTTAGACGAAAATAAACAGCCAAGGGCGTTCGCCTCAGCGGCCAATTTTCATTCAGGTATCTCAGGAAGTGTAAATATTGTCGGTAAAATTTTTTTCAATAAGTGATTTATACACTCTGTTCAATATTTTTTAATATTTTTATCTCACTCCCTTATTTGTTAAAACTATATCACCATGTGAATTTATAATCATAAAGAATATAATATTTTTATATGAATTTTCATGTTTCAATGTTTTAATACCACGGATACTATCCAAATAACAAGTATTCAAATTTTACATGTGGCAGAATACCATAGTACGTCATTATCAACAACTATATTACATGCTATTACAGTATATTTTTCTACTATGCTGCATCTAAAATATTAATGCTTGTTACTTGGGTAATATACATAGGATTTAAAAATCATAACGTAAAAATATATTGTTAAATACTTTAACAATGTTTAGTTTAAATCTTGTTAGTTAACATTTCAAAATATTAAGTTGATATTACATTTTAACAAATAAGGAAGGGGGATAAGAAATTAAGAAATATGAACAATATTAGAATACAATTTAAATTAGAAATACAAATAATTTTATGAAAAAAGTTCACATAAAATATTTATATCACCTAGAAAACCACCATTTATTATAGTGCAATTGAATATCATTGGTTATTTCTCGTTAAATTTATGCAAACAGAGACATTATATTATAAGAATGAAAAACTTTCCCCTTAAAAATATCCGTTTATAAACTCACGAACCTTTTAAAAATAAACAGTTTTCAATTTTAATAAATTAATATATGGTGCAGGTGAAACCTGTCAAAGGTTGACTACTCTAAATAAAACGGAAAGTTATTTGTTCCATAATTAGATAGTACCTTCATATAAAAGGAAATTTGTACCTAATAGATGGGATTGCATTTGGTCCCAAAAAGGTCGTGTCTTAGATAGAGGGGGGGGTGACCAATCTTTCTTTGATATATTTAAACGTTGTGTGTATATATTACGGCCTTGAATTTATTAGAAATATAAAGTTTTAAAATGTTTTAAATTTAACACAGCACCTAATAGTTTAAAAGTTATGGTAAACGTTAATTCTGAAATTTATACTATATATAATTATCCCAATAAATATTTAAATATTAATTAAACTTTGTATGCGCAAACTTTAAATGTTATGTTTAATATTATATAAACATTAAATTTGGTTTGATCGAATGTTACTAAACCTTTCAGTCAACCTTATTTGAAAACATTTTGAAGGTTCATACAACATTTCATGGCAAGGTCCAATACAACATAGAAGCGTTCTCCTGAATCCCTCCCCTCCCCCTAAAAAAAATTTGCAAGCAACCATGCATTTTTTTTTCTATTTTTCCCTTTATATTATTAATGTACTACCTTCCTGGAACGTGTTTTTTTTTTGTTTGCTGTAAATTTTGCAACAAATCTTAATTCTGGTCATGAGACTCGAACCTCCTACAAACACTTTCTTAAAAATTTTTGTACTCACACTTAACTGTCCGAGCTACACTCCAATTATACAAATGTGGTCAGAATTTTGGATACATATAAATGCTCCAGTAATGGTATATGACTATAGGCACGGCAGAGGAGAAGACATTTTTTGAATCGCCGCAGCGCATTCAATGATGGTCAGAACTTAACCTAACCGATGGAAAAATGCGTTGTACGCTAAGGTATATAATATACTAAAAGTCACTTTTTGAGTTGTTTAAAATTTAATTTTGGATTGCTTATAATTCAAAGAGAAGTAAACCTAGCCCCTCATGGTTTTTTCTACCCTCCTTTTGCTTAAAGTCCCATTAGATGTACATTGGTGCCCATTAGAGGGAGGGGGAAGCGATATAGCTCTTTCTGGAGAATATATAAAAAAAAATACTTTTGGTATGTTATATACCAGAGTGTATAACAAATTTTGACATCAGATTGATTACAATCTGATTACTATTAAATTTGTAATAATGATTCAAAAATTTCCCCTCCTTCGCCGTACCTATATTATTGTATACTATATCATGGGAAATTTCATCCTCAGTTCCAAAATACCTTTGTTTTAGGTAGCCGAGAATTAGACCTATCTTTTCGTGGTTTTTGGTAGTCCTTATATATAGAGGGACATATTCTACGGAAGAATAACTTTATAATGGATTATTGCTAAAACTAGTAGTTTAAACACGAAAATATTATAATTTATTTAGGAACAAAACGATAATATTGAATTAAACATTGTTTTTAAAGGTTATATTGAAAATTGATTTTTAAATATTTAATATTTCAATGTCCAATGAAATGACATTTTACATAAAACTTTATACATTTATTATTTTACATTAATTTAATATTAATAATATTAATACCGATGGGCTTCCAGGAACTTTTCTTTTTAATCTTATATCTTTTCTTTCCGTCCCCCTCTGGCTAATCTTTAGACATTCGTTAGATGAAGGGGTATTTCCGTCCATTTGGAAACTAAGCTCCGTCACCCCTGTCTTCAAATCTGGCGATAAGTCCTGTGTCAAAAATTACAGGCCTATTTCTATCTTAGGCCATATTGCTAAGCTTTTCGAGAAACTCGTACTCGAAAATATTCTGCCTTCAGTCAACCCGACTCTAATTGATGAGCAGTTCAGTTTCAGGCCAGGGCGCTTAGCCGTGATGAATTTGTTGGTCTTTAATAATTTCATCCTTGAGTCTTTTGAAACTAAGTGCCAGGTTGATGTTATATTCACAGACTTTGAAAAAGCTCTCGATAGAGTACTCAACAAGACTGGGTTTGGTGATCCGTTATTGACCTGGTTTGAATTATACCTACCTGGTAGGCATCAATGGGTGAAAATCAATGGATGTAAATCTGATGTCTCTTCTATTCCTTTAGGTGTTCCCTAAGGAGGCCACCTATCACCTCTACTATTTGCATTATTTATTAATTGTATCAAGAAAATTATTCCTAATTGCAATATCCTAGTTTTCGCGGACGACTTAAAAAATTTTTGTCAAATTAGGAACGAATCCGATTGTCTCCTATTGCAAGGCGAACTTAACACCTTGGCAAATTGGTTTGAGTCTATTGGTCTAATCTTGAACGTGAATAAATGTCAGTCCATTTTTTTCTCCAGATCCCGTACTTTAATTAGTCACACCTACACGAGTAATAACTTTAATCTTATGTCAATCAGTCGTAAAAAATACCTGTGTGTTCTTTTATCGGCTGACCTTAGTTTCCATCATCACATCCAATTAATTAGTTGTAAGGCGTATAAGACACTAGGGTTTGTAAAACGAATATCGCCCGATTTTAAGTTAACCTATCCATTGAAGGCTCTCTACTGTTCCTTAGTGCGACCTCTACTTGAGCATGGGTCAGTCTTGTGGGATCCCTACTCAGCCCCCGACTCTGCAATCATCAAGCGAGTCCAAAGGTACTTTCTATCCTATGCCGGCTATGTGCTGAATATCCCTCATCCATTGAATGACTACTATCCAGCTCTTCGTGAGTTTGGCCTACAAACGCTAGCCGATAGAAGAGTTGATATTAACTTGAAGTTCCTCCGTAACCTAATCGGTGGTTCGTCTGACGCACCTTTGCTCCTTTCCTTTATCAACTTTCGAGTCCCTTCACGTCTGACCCGATCCACCACATCCTTTACCATTCCTATGCACACCACCAATATTATGGGTCGAACAATCCAATCTACCGTATGATGCGTCTTGCTAACGTAAACCCTACGTTCTGTCACTAATATAGTTCCTGGTTCCATTTCACTTCCACTGACTTACTGCTTGCATGTATATTTACTTACTTATACCTACTGTACTTTGGGCCAAGCCCGTAATAATAATAATAAAATAAAATAAAATAAAATATTTATCAAACGTTTAACTATTAATGTTACATCAAATGTTTATTAATAAACAACAATTAACGTTACATTAAAATATATTTAAGATTACAAAATATTTATTGGGATATTTAAAAAAAAAAATGAAATCTAATTTTTAAATAATTACCTATGTAAAAAATCATAGGTATAATATTAAATATTGAATTTTACAGGAATTTCACTGATTTATCAAATAATACTTAATCTGTACAATTGTCCATTTTTGAAAAAAATATATATATCCATATATTGTGTAATGAATTTTTATTTTAGTTTTATTCGTCTGTAAAATTATTATTTTTGTTAAAGTTTATATTTATTGTATGTGTTTGGCCGTTCACAAACAATGATGGTGTACAACACACATATAAATATATATATATATATATATATATATATATATATAAATGACAGTGTGATATTCCAGTTACAATTACTACGGTTTTCATCGCCAAACTTTTACTAACCAGCAAAATTATGGCTTATTAACACGTTTCGTATACTAATTTATATGCAAATCAAAAGTTATTTATGATGTGTTGTGAAATCTTGTTCGGTAACGAAGTAGATAGGTATATTAATTAAATTAATGTTTTTTTATTTAAATATTTTTTAATGGCTATAGAATAAAACATCTCAGACACATGCCTAATAACTCAAACAAGTTCAGTTAAATTAAAACAAATGCCTTCGGTTAAACAAGTGAGTAGTTGAAAAAAAATATTATGACTTGTTAAGTTCAAATAGTTGAAATGGAAAAAATAATATACTATAATATACTAAATTCAGTTTTATAAAAAAGTGTGTGTCGTGGTTTTATATTGAAATAATATCACTTATTTTAAATTTAAAGGAATTTTAGCGATAATTGTTTAAATTACTTTTTATAACACTGATAATATTATACCTAACTAGAATAATATTATTAATCAACCAAAATAAAAACAGTGTAATACCAAATAAAGGAAAAAAACAATTTTTTTGAATTTTTATCCTTCTGTAAAATATATACAAAGACATATCATTTTGTTTAAAAAAATCAGTGGGTTTTCAATATTAGAAATTCATCGCATTTCACTTATCGCCGAAAATAATCGGTATTTTTTATTCTTTTTTTTTTATATTTTGAAAGCAATTTAATAAGTAGGTACCGTATATATATATATATAGTATATACGCATTTCAAACTTTTCCAAATAATGTTTGCTTATGATTTTTTTCGTCGTATTACTTGTACTTTTTCCTTTTAGGTACAAAAAATATTTGGAAAATCTAACGATACCACAATATTCAATTTATAATCAATTAATGCGAGTATATAAAACCATTATATTAAACAAATATATTTGTATACAACTTCTTACAAATAAAAATAAATAAAATGGTGATCATATTACCATATTAATTATATATTGTGTATATTTAACAATCTAAGGTATGATAAAATAAACAATATATGAATAAATTGTAAATAATAAATTTTTAAATGTAGCCATAATTTTTCGAAAAATTTTAATAAAGTATATTTAATAAATAAGTACCTACCTATTAATTATATAGCAATGATTCATAAAGTTTATTAATTTTTTCAAAACTTAATATTGAACATTCTTATTCCGAATAAATACTTAAAGTAATATACGATTAACACTGTATTAAATTTGCAGGTCGTAAAATCAAAAATAATTCAATATACCTTCATCATTTCCCGAAAATTGGGTAAACTCATTTTAAAAATGTCATCACGTTAATTCATCACGCCATCACATATTTGGTGTAAACTTCTGAAAAATTACAATATTCTAACCTAAATTCATATCGTCAGTGGAAAATACAAGTGATGTAATCCTCAATGTTTCTAAAATGAGATTATGATTGAATAATAATAAAGACAATAAATACACATTCTGGCCAAGTAAAATAACCCAAAAATTAGTTGGTTTTGTACATACTTGAGTTTTTCTTAAGGTAAAGTGTTATAATCCTCAAAATACTGTCAATTAATGTAAGCCTCAATATAACCCCCTATAATATAACCGAATATTCATTTTTAATCTACCAAATAATGTAACTCAACCAAAATTGAAATGTAAAAACGTATTTGTTATTGTACATTAAATACTGAAATATTATTTTTAGTTTCCAATAATTTTTAAAAATGTTATAGTATTTAAAATTTAATACTATTAAGAAAAAGGAATTAAATTGTTTTAATTTAAATTTCTTTATATTCTATAAAATTGAAGTTATTTCTGTTATCATTTAATATTATTAATTATTTTTCAAGAAGTAATTAAATGTTGTTATGTTTTAAATTGTTGGAGAAATATTATTTGATTTAAAATTTAAAATGTAAAATTAAAAATAATAAAAAATTTTTTTTAATAAACTGTACTAATGAATTAAAATATATTTTTAATTTGATGAATTTACATAATTGATGATTAAGTTATTTTGATAATATTCATTATTGCTAAAAATTAGTGTAACCCTGAAGTATTCTTAAATGACATATGATTTATCTAACAATGACTTTTATATTTGCTGGTCACTTAACGTAACCCACTTATACATCTACTTTGATAAGGTATTTTATTAATAAATAATTGGTACACACTTTAAACTCAATTTTGACTTTAAATTACAAGATATGAAGTTTTAAAGAAACTTAAATTAACACAAAAAGATTAATTTGCAATAAAATTATAACTATTTCCATGTACTCTGTAAAATTCTATTTTTGAGGGTTGCATCAGTTGATCTTTCCACCAACGATATGTAAGTACGTCATTTTATACTTAAAATTTATAACCTAGTCTAAAAATTTCAAACAGCTATAAAAAAAAACGATTAACGATTTTTATGACTTTTTGAAAAAATATAATTAGAATAATGTATGACTGCCCTTGGATTAAATGTTTACATCTTAAGACCTAAAATTTGCGACTTAAGTATTTGAAGATTCATATAATTGCTATAAATAGTTGAAAATAGTTATTGAGAAAATATTTCCAAAAAATTTTATTTCATTTTGTATTTGAATACATTTAATTTTAATTTTTATACATTTTTAGTTTTTATTATTATTATTTAAGGAATCACGAAGAAGAACCATAAAGTAAATTACGACGAAATCAGGTTATGTTCGTTTATACTTAATTTTTGGTTGTTTTCCCTTATGCATTAAAAACTATTGGGAAAATCGAAAAATGGCATTTCTAAGATACCAATTAAATCCTATTGGAATATTTGGGTACAGACATAAAAATAAACTGCATCATTACAATTAAAAATTCAAACGTATAAAGAACTAATTTTAAACTACTATTTTCATTAAGTTCTACTCTAGACGTATGTAGCTGTTATAAAATGTAAATGTAAATATCTTCCATTAAAAAAAAAAAAAAAACAAGTACAAATTGTACTTACTCTCGTTATTATTAACTAATATAAATATTATAAAATAATAATAATAATAATAATAATAGAGTGGGATATGTATACAAACTTTACGAGAATTTGTACACTGCAAAGTTATATATTCTTTAGGGCGTTATCCCATATCCAACCATAACGTGTCTCTCACCCTCCATTAAATCGGGTGTGACCGGCTTCAAAATTCCCCTATACCCTTGTCCCCAACACACCAATATACATTATATTTATCTATATACATATATACTAATAGGAGGTTAAATATGTTAAATATATGGTTAAAATATGTCATGATTATACTAAAATATAACATACTGTTTAACATGCCATATATATATATACATAAGTGTGTTCAAACTCAGTAATACCACTATAAAACATAATACAAACAAATATAAGAGTGTTAATATGGAATTTTGTTGTGGATAAAAAATTGTGTATTATACAGCATATCATAGGTATCTCGTAAATTTTAGAAGTACATAAGTATAGGTACCTAGTAGTTTATCAGAAATTCGGTGTTAGAACTCTAAAGTTTTTTTTCGGTTCAATTTCCGGTTCCGATTTAAAGTTAAAATAAGTTAAAAGTTACTGATATTTTTTTTTCTGATTTTGTAAGTTAAAAGTTAAAATATTCTAGTATTAACAATAACAAAATTAGAAAATATTAGTTGTCATTTATATACTAGTTGAATTTCTGGGCTACGCCAGTAAACAAATTTGCATGATTTGTGAGAAGAGTTGAAATGTAAAATATTATCAAAAATCTATAGCTGAATTTATTACAATGAAAATATATAGTTATTAAATAATAAAAATCCTGAATTAAAAATTTGCAAAATTCTCTTATTCTTTTTAAATAGTAATGTGACCCTTTTTACTTCGAAAAAGAGCAATCGTTCCGTTACAATTTACAAATAAGTATTTTACACAAGATATGATTTAAGAAATAAATCATAAAATAATAATAGTTTGATTATGCTATTATTCATTTTTTTCACTGGCTGTTCTACGAAAAATGAACAATAAATGACTGTGATATACTTTATCAACTAATAGCTTAGATAACGAAATTGAAAAACCCTCGTAGTGCAGGATTGTGTTAATATTATTACTATTTCAACTGATATATTTTCAACTACACTTTATACAAAACACTGTCAGAAAATAAATTCTATTTATTATATTGTTACACACGTAACAACAATTTTAATTATTATTATTTTTATATTATTTGGTATATTATTAGTTCAATGCTAAAATATAATATTTTTAATATATTTAGAATTATTTAATTTTTATTTTTCGTATCAATGATAATATAATTTTTCACTTTTCCCGAAATCTTCGATTTTAAAATATTTTCAAGACTAAACTTTGAACGATTAATCGTCCAAGTCAAGTTTTTGGATCTAGGAACTCTATGGCGGATATGTTCGTTAACTCTCGACTGATCAAACAACCCTTAGTTCATTATTGTGGTCCACTTTTGGAGGTTATACATGTACCTATTGAATTATTTAAATCTGCTGTAATATATGCATTATGCAAACACCAAGTAATCAACTAATAGAGTATATGACATATACAGGGTGATTTTTTTTTATCACGAGCCAGTTTATATCCTGGGAAGTATAAATCATTTTTCAGAAAGTTATTTATACACTTAATTTTATACTTTTTCATAATTTATAATTATTTATTCCCCTCCCTTTTTTATTCAAACTATATCAGCTTTCGATTTTAAAATGGTAACCTATAACTTAAATTGTAAATTCTTAAAGAACATATTATACTATATGGGAATTTTCATGTTTTGTTTTTTAAATCTAATAAATATTTCCCGAATAAAAAGCATCAAAATTTAAGATTGGTGGCCTATGGAGAAGTACTGCAATATTACATGGCACATAATTTAATATATTATAAATGGCGGACGACAATACTTTTTCACTCCATCGCATTTTAAATTTAAGTGCTTATTACTCGAAAAATATTTATCGTATTTAAAAAATCAAAACGCGTAAATAATTTATAGTTTAAGTTAAATTTTAACATTAAAAAATACACTTTAGTTATTTGAATAGTACTTTTTCCAGAATTATTTAGAGTATATTTTTACAAAACTGTATAGTATATTCACATTTAATTTAATTTTATTTATTTTAAAAATACTAAGTAATATCTAGATTATTAAGGGCTTTTTATTTACTCGAATATATTATATATCAATTGAAATTTGATGAATTTTTAACGATAATTTTATATATAATTTTTCTAATTGTCATAAATTGCAGGTAATACCTAATTAAATAAAACTTTAACCACTTTTAACAAGGTATAAAATCATGACACTGAATATTTTTAGCACAAAAAAAAATCTGGTTATTATTAATTATCTGTATTTCTTTGAAAAATAATACTCAATGAAAATAAATAATATTAAAAATAATACTTTAAGAAAAATATCTTTTCTTTAAAGTTATCTGGTTTCTATCATGAAATCCTCTAATAATATAAAGAGAAAGACAATGATTACCTTATAATGAATAAATAAAGATATTGCTAACATTTTTTTTTTTTTGTAATGTATAACCAATATGTAAGACTTACTAATACTATAACTACATAATATTTATTATTTACTTTCCTAATACAAAATAAATACCTTGTAACAATATTGTTACAAATGTAATATTAAATACCAACCAACACGAAATAATAATTGTATCAATATCTTACATTTTATTTTCTCACAAAAAAAGTTTTCAATATTTATACTTATATATTTAGTAAATTTTAAAATATAACTTACTAATATAGTATGTATAGTATTTACTAAGAATTCGATTTTCTTTCAACACCTCCAATTAAATCAATTTTCGAATGAAAGATGTCTTACCTGTAAAAAAAATATAAAAGTATAAGAATATGTAAAGTATAATATATATTTTATTATTTTTATAATAATATTATTTTTATGAACATAGATTATATAGATATAATATCTTAGCTACCTATGTGATAATTCGATATTATCATATTATTACATATTATTTACGAAAGATATTGTTAAACATTGATATTTTTACTGTTGTTTGAATTAATTTTAACATTGTTTTACTGCGAGTACATTTTAAACAATGTAATTAAGATACGTTTATATGAAGTTTGGTAAAATAATCACTTTGAAAAGCTAATTCAAGAAATAACAATTGGATTGTAATCAAATGAACAAAAATTATGGGAAGGAAGAAACGACCTAAAAGATAACCTAACTATTGACTGAATTTCCATTTCTACACCCACTCCATGTCTTTTTTTTATCAATAAACAGTGATATTCTAGCATTAAAAATATGTATGCATAAGTGTCTTTTAAGCATTATATTCAATAAAATTAATCATTCCATTCAAAATTAATTTCCAAAAATACAGTTTCTATAAAATGAGCAATAATCCAAGCAATATAACTTTGTAATTATATATACTCGTCATAATGTACACTGTCATATATATTTAGATTTACATTATAAACTAATTTGTATGAATTTATATGTTGTTATTAAAAATTGTCATATTTTTACACTTTAATGTTAAAAAATAAAACGAATCATATAATATATTATATAAATTAACATTGTTATAAAATACATGTACGTAAATTAGTATAAAATATTTAAATCATATTAATGGTTAAAATGATATTCAAATCATGATTACAAACTTTCAAAAGTTCATTTACGTTGTACATACATAATATATTCTCGCTTAATGCAAGTCATTTAGTGTATTCTTCACAAACCTCCGAACAATACACTGTTATTATCATAATGAAAAGTAATTTCTTATTTGAAACTAAATTTAAAGCTGGCTATTTCCGCTTGAAACTTGTTTTAGTATTATTTAATTTTCAACTTTTTATATTATGGTAGAATCACGTAACTAGTAGCGACTCATATTAAGGGGCACAGGCGCACGTACAACGCCTAAAATGTCTATAAATTAGCGTGTTTTTATATATAAAATAATTATTTATTTATCACTATTTTAGTAATATTGTCGTAAGATCTTCTTCCCTATCACCGATATCGCCCTCAGCCAACACTATCAAAGAATCAAAAATTTTCACTCGACCCATTATAATACTAGACGTTCGCTCGTCGAGGCATCCTACTTACGCACGCGCATGTATGCGAGTAACATGGAGTTACTATTTATCATGACTATAGAATGTCATTAATTTTATTTAATTTTTTTATCACTTTTATTTCATCATTTTCCCTCATTTTTATATACCTAGTACGTTCCCATATTTAATATGTTTCCATAAGAAAAATAATATATAAAATTAATATAAAACTTCACACGAATCACACGTACTACTTATGTACACTACACACGGTATAAAAATGTCAAAAACTAAGTTATAGATATAAAATATAAAACTACCTGCCTGCTTAATTATAATATAATAATTACCATCATAATTTTCTGTCTGAATATTGTATAGTATAGTATAGTATATAGGTACATGCCAAATTGCGGTCCGAAAGGTTTTATTGCCAACGGTTTTTACGTTACTCGATAACAGCTACAATTAACCCTTTCAGTACTACATAGTTTTTTGCATTGTTATCCTCCAGGACTGCATAAAATTGATATTTTTTATTTTCAATTTTTATATATTCACAACATTAAAGTCATGAATTGAAGACATAAATGAAAAAAGTCAATATTGACTGAGATACTTAACTTCTACATTTTTGATGCCAGTGGTTACCCAAAATGTCACGATTATCGGATAATCAGTAAATGGGATGAAATATTTATCGTATTGAAATATAATTACTTATAGACATATTACAGACATTTGTAATAATCTTAAACTCGAAACATGCAACGTAAACTTAACGCACAATCCTTATATCACCAATAACGAGATAATTTATTAGCAAAAATGAAAAAATTGATTTACATCATGGAACAAATCATAATTAATTTTTTTTTCCAAAGAATTTAAAATGTCATTATCTATCGATTGATATAGGTTTCACCACGAACTAAGATATATATGGATAGGAAACGAGACCAATTTTTGCGGTCACGTTTTAATACGGAGTTTTTGTGGTGGGGGGCTTTTACAGGCCGAAGCGCCATCTTTTGGAGAATAAGAACCGCGCGTTTTCTTGTTTGTGATAAGTGATAACGCCACTGAAAATTAAATTTGTTGTTTGACACTTTGACTCGGTCTTTTTGAAATCAAAATATTATAATATTATACTATTACATAATACATATATATTAATATTATATTTTGAAATATTAAGACTTCGTTCTTTTTATCATTT
>JAIPRL010008032.1:0-21475 GCA_025469235.1 Pemphigus obesinymphae | reverse complement strand
ATATAACACATTGTTTTGTATGCATGTGAAAAAAAAAATCAACAATTTTTCAACCCTATGCTGCAGATTAGTGAATAACAATGTTTATTACTAATCGTTTTAAAATTTGGATGATAATATTATCTATTCCATTTCCATTATCGGGAATTATTATACGTATAGTTATGTATATTTCAACAGATTCATTGGGGGAGGGTTCACACCCCACGAGCCGTCCCGAAGAAATTTTATGGGAAGGTGATAATGTGAAAAAATAATATAATACTCTTCTTTAAAACTTCAAATTAGAAAAAAAATATATAAAAAGTTCATCGAATTTTTCTTCTTTACTGACTGCTTTCCAGAGTTGTGAAGGGAGTGAGACACCCCCTCCCTATGGGACAACCCTGCACACTCCGTAACCTCCCCTTTTGAACACATCCTTATGATTTCATTAAAACGATTCAGAGCAGAGCTCGGTGTAGGTACCTATAGCATATACAATATTATACATATTAGGTATATAATATAATATAATCCTATATTATTACTAAACATTAAATATTCATATTCATGTAGGTATATTTAACTATTTATATAATGTAAGAATAAAGTAATAAACTAATACAAATATACCTGATATGATGATGATAGGCAATCACTCGATCCCGAGTACGATTATCTTCTATGATTAAATTCTATTGTCGATTGTGCGTTCTCTAATGGCTATATAGGCCAATTCTGGAGCCGCATACTCTTCTATAGTCCGGACACACCCAGTCTCTCGCAGCATCAAAATATAGTTGATCGTCCCTTACTCTGTTCTCTCGCTCCTTCCTGCGGTCTCTCCTAACTGCCTCGTGTCTGCGTCTCTGCTCTTCGAAAATGTGTGATCCCTCATGGACTACATTACGCCATGAGGATCTATCATTTGCTATTGTCTCCACGTTATTGGTATCGGTGTGGCACTTAATCATATTGCCCTTAAGAACATCCTTGTAGCGCTTTTGTTGACCACCTTGGCTTCGTTTTCCCTCTTTTAGTTGAGCGTAGAAAATCTGTCGTGGAAGACGCGATTCGGGCATGCGGACTAGGTGACCTGTTCAGCGAAGTTGGTGTTTTATGATGATGGCTTCTATACCGGTTGTTTCGGCCTCCTCTAAAACACTAATGTTGGTTTGGCGATCTTGCCATTTAATTCTTAAAATCCTTCTTAGGCAGCGTTGGTGGTATTTTTCTAGCTGTTTGATGTGTCTTCTGTATGCAGTCCATGTTTCGCAACCATATATGAGAGTTGATATTATAATTGCATTGTAGACGCGAAGTTTTGTCTCGGCACTGATATCGTGATTAATGAACACTCTCTCTAGGAGTCGCCCGAACGCCGCACTGGCACATTTTAATCGATGTTGAATTTCAGCGTCAATGGTTGCATTCGCTGATAGATAGCTGCCAAGGTATGGAAAATGTTCTATGTTCTGCAAGGAATGGCCATTAAATGTTATATTTGGGGCTTGGGAAATAGTACCCGGTGCAGGCTGATAGAGAATTTGCGTCTTGTTAAAGTTTATCTCTAGGCCGATTCTTCTATATGCCTGGCTGAATGCATTGAGAGTTGCTTGTAGACCTTCCTCTGTGTTGGCCATCACGACGTTGTCATCACCATACTGAAGTTCAATTATCGATCTTGTGGATACTTTCGTCTTAGCTCGTAGCCTGTTTAGGTTGAATAAGTCACCATCAAATCTATACAAGATTTCCACTCCTGATGGCAAGTGTCCCTCTACAAGGTGAAGTGTGGCACTCACAAACAAAGAAAATAAAGTAGGTGCGATTACACAGCCCTGGTTGACACCTGCAGTAATCTGAAAGGACTCTCCTTGCCCTTTGTTGTTAAGGACGGTTGCATTCATATTATCATGCAGCAGGTGAAGTATCTGGATGTACTTTGGAGGACACCCAACCTTTTCCAGTATCTTCCAAAGCATTTCTCTGTTGACTGAATCAAATGTTTTTACCAGATCTATGAAGACCATGTATAGAGCGCGATTTTGTTCTCTGGATTTCTCTTGAATTTGCCTGGCACTGAATATCATGCAGCTGTACCTCGGTTAGCTCTAAAGCCGCATTGTGTTTCTGGCAAATACTGTTCGACAGTTGGAATAAGACGATTTAATAAAATTCGAGCAAGTATCTTTCCTGCAGCAGAAAGTAATGATATTCCTCTGTAGTTCCCACACTGAGACTTATCTCCCTTTTTAAAAATGGTAACTATGGAGGCATCTCTAAGTTCAACAGGTATGGTCTCAGATATCCATATTTTAGTTATTAGGACGTGGGTTTGGACATTTAGTGTAGGGCCTCCTTGTTTAAAGAGCTCAGCAGGAATGCCATCAGAACTAGCTGACTTATTGTTCCTTAGTTGATTGATTGCCTTTTCAACCTCCTCTAAACTGGGAACCTCACCAAGGTGTTGTTGTACTGCTTTCTCTGGTAAATCGTTGAGGATGTCATTGTTGATCTGGGATTCTCTGTTAAGTAGCTCCTGAAAGTGTTCTTTCCAACGAGAATTAATGGAAGAACTGTCTTTAAGCAGTCTTGTGCCATCTTTGGATCGTAGGGGTTAAGTCCATGAGTGGTAGATCCATATACCATCTTAGTAGCTTGAAAGAAGGCTCTGCTGCTATTGGAATCTGCTAGTTGCTGTATTTCATGTGATTTTGCTATCCACCATTGATTTTTTAATGTCCGTGTTCGCCTTTGAACTTCTGCTTTGGCTTGCTGATATTGCCTTTTCTTTACAGCGGAGTTAGGGTCTCTTTTCCATGCATTATGAGCTTTCTTTTTTCTTTCAATAAGGTCTTGAATCTCATTGTCATTTTCATTAAACCAGTCTTGATGATTTCTTTGTGTAAAGCCTATTGTTTTTTCAGACGCAGATGTTATTGCGCCCTTTAGTATTGTCCGGTGCTCCTCAATGTTTTCTGGATACTCTAACAGAAGTCTTTGGCTTAAAGAAGCTTGGAAGTTTGCCCTGGTGTGGTTGTCTTGGAGGCGTTCGATGTTAAATTTGCGTATAACCTGTTTTTTTTTACATCTACGTTTAGGTGGGATTCGCAAGTTCATTTTGGCTCGTATCAACCAGTGGTCAGTCCAACAGTCATCTGCGCTTGTTATTGCTCTTGTAGTATATACGTCTTTTTGATCTCTAGAGCGTACAATTATATAGTCGATTAGATGCCAGTGCTTTGACCTAGGATGTTGCCAGGAGGTCTTGAATTTATTCTTCTGTCGAAATAGTGTATTCGTGATTACAAGGTCATATTCGGAACATGTGGTTAGTAGTCGAAGTCCGTTTGAGTTCATTTTTTCAACGCCCTCTTTGCTGATGACACCTTTCTATAAATTTGAGTCTGTACCAACTCGGGCGTTAAAATCACCTAAGATAATAAGTTTATCAGATCTAGGTACTAATGATATGGTTTCACTAAGCTTGGCATAGAAATCCTCTTTTTGGTTTTCATCAGTTGTGAGAGTTGGAGCATAGGCGCTGATTATAGTAGCTTGTTGGTTTTTGCTGAGGTTTAGTCGCAGTGTCATCAACCTTTCACAAATTCCGGATGGGAGCTCAGCAAGATGGTCCATAAGCTCATTTTTTATAGCGAAGCCTGCTCCGTGGATGCTAGGCTCATTCTCTTCCTTTCCTTTTCAGAAAAAAGTGTAACCTCCTCCGTGTTCCTTAAGTTACCCCTCACCTGCTCTTCTGGTTTCACTGAGAGCTGCAATGCTGATGTTAAATTTCTTTAATTCCCTTGCCACAATTGCCGTTCTTCGCTGTGGTCTTGTATCTGTGTTGGTGTCCATAAGTGTGCGGATATTCCATGTGGCAAAATTAATTTTGTTATTTCTTGTTCTGTTTCGACCACATGAGGTGTGCCCTCTGGACGCGGTTATCCAGTTGGGTCGTTGTTGGCTGGCTATGTTTAGGGCTCCTTTTATAGCTCCTTCCCTTTCAGGGTGAGCAAAGCGTATCCTAAATAGGACTGCTCAGTCACGGATGCAGCACTCGAGTTGCTCTACAGCCGATTCTTGAGCAAAACGGCCATCACACTATCCGCCGCCTCCATGCCGGTTTATCACTAAGAGCTTCCAGATTACACTATTCTGCTCCCGTCGCAACTTGCCGATCGCCGAAGGACTTTAGTGTGCCTTGGATTTGATGGTGTCCTAGAATAGAAGACGCCTGTGCGTGATTTTTATTAACGTGGAGATGCTGATGCACAGTCAGCAAACCCACGGTTCTTAAGCTCGAGTTACAACCTAATGGCATAGAAGCTAAAACGATTAGGTCGCTGAAGATTAGGACTAGCTGATTGCACGATCCAATAGTAAACTTGAATCGTGGGCGATGGGGTCGCTACATCCCTGCGCCAAATATATACAACTAACACATATACCTAGTTATAATAATAAAGCATATAGAATTATTTGAAGTATTTTTTAAATTGTATATTCAATAAAATATAAATTATTTGAGAAAAATACTTACTGATATATATGTAAGCTATATTACCAGCAACAAAATATTCAAAATTACAAAATATATTAATATAAGTTGCATTATGTAACTATTTAAAAAAAAGAAAACAATTATACAATGTATAAATACTATGTTATTTTATATTATTGAACCTAATTATTTCATTAAAATAGACAATATCACATAATTCTATTGCACAGATCTTCACAGATTCGACATAATTAAGAGATTTTTACATATTCGCTTTTTCTAAAGAGTTCTAACTAATTAAATGTATTCACATAATTAGTAAAGTCGTAAATTTTTTCATATAATATTAATATTATATTATCATAAAATTGCATGATCTAATTCATATTATCGTCAAAAATTCCAAAACACATCAAAAAATGGTAAACACATATTTGATTAAGAATTTTTTCTAATATACTCAGGATGAAAATTAAAACAATTAATATTTATTTATTATTTTATATTTAATCTAATATAGTTACATTATTTCGGAATAATCACTTACTATGTAGTTCATGTAGTGAACTTCCTAGATTGATAATAAGAAAATAGTTAATTTTTTAATATTTATAAATATAACTAATTATAAATTAAATGTTATTTAAGTATTAATATTATGTTTTTAATTTCATTGTATACTATTATTCCAGTAAAATGAATTACATAAAAGTTGGTGGAAAGCTGGCGTAAAACTTATCAAAGAACTATGAGGAGTCGTAAAATGAACATAGATGAGTTATCCTATCTCGGATATGTACGGAGAAAACGAATAATCTGACGTTAAGTACTGGGTTATAGAGATAGCCTACGACTTATTCTAGATATTAAGGGTAAGGTGACCAGCCACCAGACTGCCAGCAGCTGAAGTAGCCGTTCCATCAGATACATTAGTGATAGACAGGAGGAGGAGGGAAATGTGTCCGGAAACAATCAGAAACCAGATAGCCAGGTCCTAACGGGTATATATTTCGGACACATTTCTCAGAATAAAAAATATTCCGTCCTGTGCAGCCGATCAGAATAGACCTGCGTTACTGTACTGTGCTCCACAACCTACCAAGACTGACGTCAACCAGCCGCGCTGACGTGAAACTGTGCCATAAAGCAGACGACAAAATTGTGCCTTCGTCTACCAACCAACTCCCAAGATTTTTACAGCTGACCCCTGGCCGTATTTTAAGTATAACGCGCGGCACCGTTGTAGGACCCACCAAGGGAAGACCTACATGGTGCATTCCCTATACGCTACCAGATAGTAAGGAACGAACGCGCTCCCTTTATCGTGAAAACATGGCTAAGGTACGGGTTCAGCGATGCGATGTAGATCCGAATCTTCCAAGGCCAACTATAAATCGACAGACCAAATTCTTCCTCTCCACTACCTCAAACAACAGCCAATAATCAAAAAGCTAAAACCAACGCCGAGACTTATAGTATCACCAGCTTAAAAAGTCTTAATGATCCAAATAAGGATAGTTCGTCCACTAATGTGCTCACATCCAACGATGAGCTATCAAACATCGATACGAGATCGGAATCTACATCTCCTACTCCGACTCCCAAACCAACTTCCCATCGTACTCAGCTAATATTTGTGATCACTAATCCAAACTACCCATGGCATATCATTGTAAAAGAACTTTTAAAATAGAAAATCTATACCAAATCGCCGCTAAAATTACTCCCACCCCATCAAAAATACTAATCAACTGCCCAAACGAACACTCATTCCACATAGTTCAGCGATTTTTGGAAGAAAACCCGGATAAAATGGAATCCTTCTATTTTCCCTTAAAATCTGAATAATCCTTAAAAATAGCCATAAAGGGCTTTCCCCTGATCATCTCCAGCTAATGGAAGAACTTATACTACTAGGCTACCAACCTCAACTAGTTAGGGGTTTTCTAAAAAAACGGTAAAAGTATACCTATTCACATGGTGTCTTTAAAAACTCCACTCAAGAACCAACAGTCTTGGCCACCAAAATTCTAAATATTATCAAAAACTTATTATCAACAATCCAAAATTGCTCAGATCATACCGCTCGGGAATCAATAATAAATACCGTCATGTCCATACTAGATAATATCCATTGTAACTCACAATGACGGACTTAAAAATCTTGTTTTGAAATACCAATGGTATCACAAACAAAATTCAAGAACTAATAAATTTCATAAAATAACAAAATATTCAAATTATCTTACTCGGGGAAACTAACTAAACCTGAATATCTTTTTTAATATACCTAACTTTCATATCTACAGGACAGATAGACCTCTAATTCCACATCACCCCCAAAGTTGGGGGATAGCAATCTTCGTACGACGCGGAATTATTCATTACCAAGTCACCATCCCGACATCACTCAACTCCACATCTATCATCATCAAACTTGATAACAACACAGAGCAAATTTCTGTATTCTATAAAAGCCAAGGTGCCGTTCTAAAATCGTGCGACCCAAACGCTTTAAGTATACACAGCGATATGTTCATTATTGCTGGCTAAACACAGTACCTGGTACAGCAGCCACATAAGGAAAGCTGGCAGAACCCTATTCAATCAAAAAGAAGAATCCAACACATACACAATCAATACTTCTGAAACATCTACACACTACCCGTACGTCCCGACTCATCGCACAGATGTTCTGGACATATTTCTCCTCAACATCACCCCTCTAAGCTACTTCATAACCAATCACACAGACTTATGCTCGGATCACCACCCGCAGACAATAACTATAAACGCAAATTCAACATCTCACGGCAAACCCGGGGCAAGGAAATGGGTAAATTGGAAAAAGTTCCATACTGAAATTACTCATCGCATCAAAAATATCTCCGACATCGATTGTACCATAGAAAAATTCACACAAGATATTAAACTGTAATTACAAACTGCTCATAAACCTCAAACAAAATCAACACACCAAAACCACTGTCTGATGAACTTCTAGTTGAAATTGAAATTAAACGAATTTTTCGAAAAAATTTGCAAATATCACGTAATCCCAGAGTGAAAACACTATATAACGCCCAAGTAGCGTTTGTTAAAGAATTACTGATAAGGCACAGAAACTTCTAATGGGAAAATTTTTCAAACACACTTAAATTTGAAGACAAATCTATTTACAAACTCTTACAATCGCCTCCTCTTACACAAACCTCTCCTTAATCTAAACATTAAATCCTATGACGGAACAAAATACTTTGACAGCAAAACAAAGGCACAATTGTTCGATGACTCCATGGCAACCCAATTCCGAAATAATTCATGACCTCACCTTCAGGAAGTGGAAGGCCAAATGCATACAAATCTCCGAACTTAAACGCATCTGACCCACCACTCAACCCATCATCAACAACACCTCAACCAACGGACCATTCAAAACTCTCCTATGCATCTATTGTAGCTAACCCTTCAAACAACACTTCAACACCTGACGTACAAGCAATTTCGGCCCAACTCGTAATCCTTATCCCACTTATCCAATCAGGAAAAGCGAAATTTGAGGACTCAATTCTCATGATATTATCCATACTTCCGCTATATCTTAACCAGTCATGAACATCGTAAAAATTATTTTCTGGAACTGTCAAGACATCTTTCGGAAACGCCTTGAACTAATTCACATCATTCATTTGCATAAAATCTACATTCTTCTTCTAAATGAAATCCACCTCTGCGACCAATCAAAATTCACCATACCACATTACTTTGGCTACTTCACCAATCATCCCACGGTCCTCAGTCGTTACGCGGCAGGTGGCACCACCATATTCGTTCACCATAGAATTATACATCACCCGTAAACAATACACATAACAGACATGAAAACACTGCAATCCATATTCTGACAACACATTCCGACCTCAGGCTAATCGCTGCGTATAAAAGACCGCAGAATCTTCTACTCCCGTTCGACATCAATGCACTTCTCTAAACTCCAGTTCTCACCATCATCACAGGGGACTTAATTTCCAAACACCAATCTTCGTTCAGTCAACATCTAAATCCCGCAGGCAACACTCTGGCTTAGTACGCTGACTCTAAAAAGGACATCACCATAATCGCACCCGATTCCTCAATGCACTACCCAAACAATGCCGCCGATTTGCAGAACATTCTCGGCGTAACCATTATGAAGACTGGGCGCCTTCAGTACCGGTTGGATAACCATCCAACAGAGCTTACTTCTGACTACTCTCTGGTAACTCTCGATATTTTCTGCCACATATCTCAATCTCTCCACCCAAGTCGACTCAATTCCTGGGCTCTTTTCGAATCTTTTATGAACGAAACTTCGTACAACACTCCAAGGTATTCTTCAAATTCTCTCGTTGACTCAGAAATTAGAATCTTAACTAATCTCATCCCCTCCAATATAGAAAAATGCACTCCCTTACCCCCCCCCCCCTCTGACGTTAAAAATTCTCGCCCGAGAAGAATTCAAACCAAAATATATTTCAAAAGACATCTTTGTTCAAAATGGCAAAGGCATAGAGATCTGACTGTTTAAACAGCTATTAATCGGCAGACCTCTCGCGTCAAAGCTCTCATGATAGCTCATAATAACCCACAATGGCGTAATCTCTTAGGCACTTTAACTGACCAAGACAAAGGATGCCACGATTCTACAAACTTATACGTCTCCTTTTGCATAAGCCACTCCACCAGTTCATCCACTTAAAGATTCTTCTGGAAACCTTATGTTCGATGACCAACTCAAAGCAGAGCTATTCGCCGATATTATGGATCCCAATTTCACACCTCCCATGTGGCTAGCCCTCTCGAAGACTTAGTTCAGGTCACCCTAGCTAGTCAATCATCTATCCCATGCAGTTCAACTATCTTCTTTTCACTGGTACAGGTGCAGGACATTATCAGGAAGTTACCCAATCGCAGACCACCGGGTTACGACGGCTTGACCAATTTTATATTCGAACCTTCGGTCGCAAAACTATTACTCTCTTGTGCCATATTTACAACAGATGCACCAGACTTGAGTACTTTCCCTTGAGCTGGAGGCACACCGAAATAGTTATGCTTCTGAAACTTGTCAAGGAGCCATTTCTCTTCTAAACGGTATGGCCAAAATATTCGAACGCTTTCTTCTATTCATACTCTAAATTCACACCATTTCCCTCATTTGTCCAGATCAATTCAGTTTCAGTCCCCAACATTCCACCACCATCGTAACTTGTCAACGTCATTGACGAAATCGCCAATTCCTTAAACCATAGGTACAAAAGAGCGGTAGTCTTACTGGACGTCGAAAAAGCATTCGGAAAAGTCTGGCAGGATGGTCTAATTTACAAACTCATCAAATCAAGCGTTCCGAATCAAATAACCTACCTAATCAAATCTTTCATCCATCATAGAACATTATAAGTTAGAGTAAGTAACTGCAAATCATCTGTTAGAAACATCCACACAAGCGTGTCCAAGACTCATACCTTTCTCCACATCTATTTACCATATACGTAAACGACATGCCTCAGGATGCCAACTGTAAAATAGTTCTTTTCAACGACGACACACTCTTCTATGCGACCAGCAATACACACATCCATGCTGTACATCGTGTACAAAAGTAACCTACTCTCGTTCAACCCTAGTTTAACGATTGAAAAATAACAATCAATGCACACAAAACCAACACAATTCTGTGCACAAACAAAAGCCATTGCGACTTCCCGAAAATAAAAATAAAACACACTGAAATAAATTGGTCCACTTTCAATAAATTCTTAGGCGTAATCATAGATAAAAACTTCACATTAATAAACACATCACAACCATACTCAACAAAGCTAAATATGTTAGGCACACACTTTACCCCCTAATAAACATCAATAGTGCCGTTAGTCTCAACTTTAAACCATACATCTAAAAATCATATATCAGGCTCATAATAACATATGCAAGACCCGATTGGACTTCCAACACATACCCATGTAAGTGGAAAAAGCTCGAATCCTTCAGTGAGTCACTCTGCGCTCAATCACTGACAAACCATGGTTCTCCTGCAATGAAATTACAAAAAAACACTACAAAAATCACATGACATCAAGAAACATACTGCACTACTCAAAGATTTAGATCACGTCCTATCCAATTTTAAACCCATTCTCATCGATACAATTCAAAAAACACTCACGAACAATATCCCACTCTTTGAAAAAAGCTATAGCTTGGAACAGAGACATCATCCACAAATCATAGCATAGCAACAGAATAATCACTTCTTCTCAAACCCTCAAACCATCAACAACTCTACAATCTAGACTGCGAAGAACGGAAAAAACAAGAAGACAGACAGCGACGAGCTATGAAACAGCTCCCAGTACGACTTGAAGATGCCGGCCGGACTTCAGCCCTGGTGTCAACAATCGATGAACACCAGCGGGGGTGATCCACCTATCGCCCTCCTCATTGGTAAAACCGCTAATGAATTCAATATAATATATATCAAATAATATTACTTACTCCATACTTCAGTAAGATCTAGTTCATTATTCACTGAAAAGTATTTATGTATAAGTATAATATATTTTATATATATTATTAAATTTATGTAAATAATAATAAGTTATTATTATTTTAGTAAAATAAAATAAATAATAAATTTCTACACACATCTTGTTTGGGCAGCAGGTTCAATGTATGAATATTATGAATTACTGCCGCACGGTTGTGAAAATGTGGATGAGGTCGGACAGTGAGGAGATGGATGAAAATGAATAAATACGAAAATTATGGATATACAAATATAGGACAATGTATTACTATTTAACTTTTATCTAATAATAACGTATGGGTGAGTTTATGACTAAAGAAGATATTAAAAATAATTCACAAATATATGGTTGGTACAGAACGAATATAAAAAAAATGGTAACGTTACGTGACAATGGCTATACGATGGAGATGACTGAATGAATTGACGTATGATGATCCTTCTCCCGGCATGAATAACGTCGGTGATGGACACTCCCGTATGTATGCGTGCGATTAATTAACGCAGTGGCGGTTAATTAAATATACACTATTATCGGCGACCGGTGACGGGCGTGTTGACGATGCGCCGGCTGCGGCGTAGGTAGGTATATATATAATATTCGTTCGACGGACGATACCGTACGTACGGAAGACGCAGCGGAATTATATATATATATATATATATATATATATATATAATATATATCGACGTTCTCGGTGAACGTTGCCGGACGTGCTGACGACGCAAGGGCGTAATTATATATTATATTTGACGGAACACGTCATGTGTACTGACGACACACGATGTACCAATAGGTATATAAATATGTTATATTATAATAACGGACAAAACAAATGCACTGGCCGCATATTACGACGACGTATATAACGACGGTAGATCACGACAACAACGATGCGATGATGTACCTACACTATATACATAACGGGCGACGTCCATATATTATAAAATAATAAAAAATGTATATCATTTGTTTTGATGGCGACAAAAAGAACGACCGATCACGATGGACAAACGCACCGGCATTGTTGACATACGGTGGAAGACTGTCGACTAAAGTATGATTATTAGGTATATTTCGCGTGCAATTGCCCGATAACGAAATGCAAAACACCGCCGTCGCCGAGCGGCTATAACGATAACCGCGCAGACAACATTTATATGGCTTGGCGCTCGAATATGTATTCCTATGATTATGTGTGGCGGCAACACATCTTATAGAACAATTGGATTTGATTAGGAAAAAGCCATATACCCATTATTTTTATATAGTATCATGGATATTGAAATATTTATTATTAGTGAAATTATGTATTACAATATTGCCAATACAGCCTAATATTTGGCAATTACATTTTACATGCAGTAAAAATTAAATTTCAGTAAAATGAACTAGATTATAAAATAAAAATAAATTAACTCTCAGTGCTTCGGTTTTCTATAAATATATAACATAATTTAAGGTAACACTATACACTCGCAGTCTCGGCCTTTTTAAAATGTGTTTTACCTAAATAATTAACATATTCAGTTTAAAATAAATCTGAATTGAAAAATTCATAGACATATTTTTTCAAATGTAATTAATTCATAGAAGATTAATTATCTATAGTTGCATTATTGATAATAGCAGGCGTTATTATAATATTAATGAAAATTAAAAATAAATAAATAGATATACATAAAAAATCAGAATCAGTATGGATAAAAATGGAAAATGCTAATTCAAGTTTGTCATTAAAAATGTGTAGGTACAGCGTCCTGCACAAATGCTATCTATACTATACTCTGTCTCAAAGTAGAATGCACCGGCCACTTACCAGTTTTCGTCCACCACTGCGCATCTGCTCTAGTAGCCGATCCACCCACCAGCTGTTTGGGACACAGCGCTCAACGCTGCCGTAGTCCGTTCTACTTTAAAACAGAGTATAGATCAATATTTAGCGAACAATAATGTTCTTTACATCAAAACTCCCACTCGTCTACATTACATGGAAACTTCATTAATTCCTAAATATAAAAGTAACATATATTAGCAAAACATCTTTTTCTATTACATCCCGGTATATAAAATTTAGGTATTTATTTTATTATATTTATTGAAAAAAATTACTTACTCATTATTTTAGAATAATGTTCATTGCCATTCGCTAAAATGTATTTATATTTAAGTATAATATATTATAATATATTCATTCTTACAATTATGTTAAAAATAATTTGTTATTATGTTTTAAGAAAAATAAACTAAATGGTAAACTCCCATACAGATCTCATAGAACGATTTTATTTAATTAGGGAAAATCCATATAGCCATTCTTCTTATAGTCATAGACATTGAAATATTTGTTTTTTATGTAATTATGTATTACAACACCTCTAATATGCATAATATATAAAATAAATAGTTGGTATTTATGTTTTACATGTGGTTTTAAAAATAAATTACATAAATTACATAATTAAATTCTAAATATTATTCCAGATAGATTTGGTAAATTATAGCACCTAGAATTTTTTGCCCAAATTTCAATAAGAAGACATACTCCTATATGTCCTTACATGTAGCACTATTTTCTGGTAGCAAATTGCATCTAGTTGGTACTTTAAAGGGGTTATTTTTAGATTTTCAAATTTTTTCTTAAGTTTTATAAAGACCTGAAAATTAAGAAAGTATTAAAATTTCAAAATTCGATCTACATGTATAAAATTTTAAAAATATTATTTAATAACCACTTCAATTTTATTTTTTATTTTTTTTTTGAATACCCATGTAATTTTTTCGACATTTCGGTATGAAATGTGTTCAAATTTTTGGGAAATAATGGATCTATAAATTTGAAATATTCATTAAATTTGTTGTTTGATTTGTTTATATTGTTGATCATTTACATTTTTATGTTTTCTTCTTTCATTCATTAAGTTCAGAATCTTGTCAGTAATCCATGGCTTTTTCTTGATTCTTATACTTTGTCCTAATTTACTTTTGTCTACTTCTGTAATAGACTTTTTAAATGATTGCCATGATTTTTCAATATTAACTTCCAATTTTTCGTTTACTGTTTTAACTTGTGACCATTCTATTTTATTTTCAATATATGTTATTAGTTCTTCTAGTATTTTCCCATCTGTCAAGGTGTCTAAGTTAAGTTTAATTTTTCTAGCAGGTTGTTTTATCTTTTTGAGTCTTATCTTGAGTTTTGCTAATAATAGATTGTGATCTGAAGGGTCATCTGCTCCTGGATATGTTTTGACCGTTTGGATTGCATTTTTATGTCTGTTGTTAATTAAAATGTAATCTATTTGATTCCGCACCACATGCATTTTTGTGTCAGCAGGAGATTTCCAAGTGTATAACCGTCTTTTGGGGAGTTTAAAACAAGTATTCATTACGGTCAGTTTCTTTTCTATATAAAACTGGATCAGTCTTTTTTCACGGTCATTTCTTACTCCTAACCCAAACTCTCCGACTACACCTGGAATTTTACCTTCACCAAATTTTGCATTAAAATCTCCCATGATTATATTAGTGTCTCTATCTTTAGTATATTTAAGTGCTTTAATAAGGTCTTCGTAGATATCTTCTATTAATTTTTCGTCACTCTCAGCAATTGAAGCGTAAGCTGCTATGATATTTATCTTATTTGGATTGCTTCTAATTGTATTATTAATATTCTATCCAATATCAGTATGAATCCACTTACTGCTCTGTTAATATCCTTATTAAGTATTATTCCGACACCGTTTCTGTGTCTGTTATCATCATCTTCTCCGCATAATAAACTGTGTGTTCGTTTATTTGGCATTTACCCGACTTAGGCCATCTCATTTCACTTATAGTAAAAATAGAGATGTTAAGTCGAATCATCTCGTTAACTGTATTGTGAATTTTTCCGGCTTCAAACATACTTCTAATATTCCATATACCCACTCTTGTTATATTGCTGGTATTGTAGGGATTTCGCTGGTTGACGACCGAGGAAGCCCTACTTCTACTTCCACTGCCGAATCTGGGGTTCCGACATCCGTGATTAGTAACGTTTTTATCTATATAATTATTTGCTAACATGATTTTAACTAGGCAATTTTATGTAGTGGTTTCCCGTTGTCTTCTACATCGCGATATTACTTCTAAGAAGTAACGTGAATAATCACGCCGAACTATCAATACTTGATTTATGCCGTGATATTCTAGTGAAGTTGTCTCTGCCCGACCACACTCTCTATTTGATCCATGGGTGTTTATTGGTTGTTAACACCTATCCTATATATCTAAAGGACATTCGTGTTGGAGTTGAGATTCTCCTGCCTACTGGAATCGTCCTCCTGTGACTTTCCGCCAGTAGGAGCTCGGGGCCCCGGGTTCGCTATAACCGTAGTATAAAATACTCCCCTGGGTATATATCTAATATTAATTAAATTATAAAGAAAAAATGTAATTGATTTTATATTTGAAGTTTTTATTATATTTTAACAACAGTAATTTTAAAATGTATATCAGTAATGGAACTTCTCCATCTGTTAAAATAAATAATTGTTCAGTAATAATTTATACTCAGTATATTAATTATTTTTAAAACATAGTATTACATTGGAAAACATTGATTATACAAAATTTACAATGGTATACACGCGAGTAGGTACATAAATATATTGCGACTGTAGATACCTGTATTTTAGTATAAACTAGGTAGGGGTGTTCTATATTAAAGTTGTTTTTCATTGTAATTTCGTGAACGGCCAACGTCGCAGAGTGTGTGTGAGTGGTACATCGATTCTTATCAATTACGTACATGCTGTTGTAGGTACCTACTAAAATTGCGTACAAGTACTAAAAAGTAATATTCTCCTTCAAAAATTCGCATTGTACTTCGGGCAAAATTTAACTTAATTTAGACACTTTTGTATAAGTAAACTTGAAGTTAAACGTTTATTTGAAAAAAAAAGTAGGTAACTTAATTTTTAACCTAATTTTAACTTTTAACTAGTTAATGCCCAGCCTTTCATACAAAGGTGGGTTAATGGAAGAAATTAATTTAGTTAAGTTGATTTAAGTTAGTCTAAATGCTTTCAGTTAAAAGTTAAGGGTTAACCAAAAATAAATTTAACTGATTAAGTTAAAAGTTAGCAATGAAAAAATATTAACTTAACTCAGTTCAAAATAAGTAAATTTTTTTTTTCATTTCACATTTATGTCTTAAATTTCGAAAACTTTTTTTTAATTATTCAAATATTTAAGAATTAAATTTCCACTATTTATTTTTTTTAATATTAGGTACTAGTTACAAGTTTGTAGGTACCATGATACAATTGCTTGTCTTTTAAGTGTTAACTTAACTAAATGATTATAAAAATTAACGATTAAAAGTTAAGTTAAGCCAATGATAATTTAAACTAGTTAAGTTAATTAGTTAATAAACAAATTAATTAAATAGTTGAGTTAAAAGTTAAACAAAAATTAACTTTTTAACTAGTTAATGCCCACCATTGCTTGCATATAATATAGGTACCTAAATATTGGTACATATAATATATTTATAAAAAATAAAATATTAGTTTTGAAATTATTCAGAACTAAAAATAAAACAAAACTAAATTAGTTGTACTTAATTATGAATTTATTGTACAAAAATTATAAATTTTGATAATGATAACGTACATTGTTGATAAAAATGGATTCAATTATATTAGATTACCTCCTATACACGAAAAATACTCTTTTAATACATCTTGAAAATCCGTGTATAGTATGACATTTTATCTGTTCAATAATTCAGACGATATTGTCGGTTGGGTTATTATTAATGACTAATACTCATATAAGTGTAATAGTACAACAAAAAGTGTCACCTATTTTCATTTTTTTGTATTGTGAAATCGGTATTTTGGAAAAATGGTACATTCAAAATTAAAATTTTAAAGGGTATAATTTTTTTTTTTTAATCTATATGAATATTAAAAAAAAATTAAGGGTTTTCATTAAAAAATCAAATGTTGATGCATTTTTTTCGTAATTTAATTGGGGTGGGGTAAATATTTAAAAGAATCCTTAAATATGCATATTGTAATCTAAATAAATATACAAAAATCAGAATTCAAACAAATATACTAGGGAGGGAGAAATCTACAATGTTCCATACTTCTTGAATATGCAGTATATTAAGATAAATTAATTATTAATGTAGGAAGAGGATAATCATTCCACTTTATGACTCAAATGCTTAAAATGTGATATGATCATATAAACGAAGTATTGGGTAGTCCACTAATTTATATTGCGTTTATTTATATTATTCTTGATAATAAATACTATTGATCTATGTTTTAAGGTTATGATTATAAATTGTAAATTACGGGATGAATTATTTTTTCATAATACAAAAATTAAGACCTGAGAAATTTTGAATATATGTGAAATTGTTGAAAAATATATAAACAGTATTATTATTTGTGTCTATATATTAATAATAACGTTTGTCCTGAATAAATAAATTACCAATTATAGCTTTTTTTATATTAATTCATAATAATATATAATTATAAAAGATTTAATAAGCAGAAATAACACTTGGTATTATCAAAATAAGTTATTTTTAATTTTATATCTTACTGAACTATAATAATTGAATATATATTTACTGTAAATCCACAAACAGAAGATTATTGGACTCATAAAAGCTATAAGAAAAAACAATGATAATTCAAAATCATTTAGTATTATTCCAACCTAAATGGATGGAGTGTTCTTTTAGTTTATAATTGATTAGATTTGAGTCATTGTACAAGATATGACGGAAGTGCCTCTCCTACTGTCTTTGGCAATGTCTATGGATTGTGTCCTTCCATGACAAAATCTCGGTAATAGCAACGAAATGGATACGGATCAATAGATTGCAGTTGTCGTTACGGTGAATAGATGGATTACGTCGTCGACGGGTTCAACCTCCTTACCGGGTTAGGTAAAACCCAAAGATTCCTATTATTATTTAGTTTGTTCAAAAAAATCACCGGTGACTTTCCATAGACTGAATGGGAAGTGGAGCTAGATAGTCTGAGAATTTGCCAAATATGTGAAGGACAGAGCATCTCAACCCAATATGGTACCATCTTGTGACTATCACATGCATCGGGGCAGTGGCTTATAATTCATCAAAAATATGGACCTATTGCACAATTTGCCGGCGTCGCTCTTGTATCGTTCACAAACCAAAATCTTTCACCTAGAGCTAATATAAGAACTTTTTACGAAGGCGCGAACCACCAAAATCAGCTATAACATGATTCCGTAAATTTCGTATTTATATATATATACGATTCTGCATGATTTTAAATAAAACGTTTTCGAATCATACATTATACAATATTTAAAGTAGTATATTACTCATATATTGTATATTATTCTAAATATTTACATAAATACTTAAAATGTAATATTGTCACACGACCATATAGATTGTCGTCTATATGCATTTACATAACTCAATGTTAAAGATTAAGTTTAATTCTCCGCCGATTATTTGTACTGTGATATTAAATTTACTCGTTAATACAGGGCTTGAAACCGTCAAAATTTTTTGGTTTTGATCTCGATTTCGATTACCGGTTTTACATTTTTTTCGGTTTCGATTTCGATTTGAAATACCGGTTTCAAAATATTTCGATTTCGGCTTTGACTTTGTATACCGGTATTTTATATTTTCGATATCGATTTCGATTTGAAATACCGGTTTCAAAATATTGCGTTTTCAGTTTTGACTTTGTATACCGGTATTTTACATTTTTTATTTCGATTTAAAATAACGTAGTTTTAATTTTTACTTTCACACCAATTTTTTTTTTGTTTTTATTTTATTCATTAGATTTTGATTTAATTTATGTTTAGATAATCTTGATTTTTGTTTTGTAGTTTTTATTTTGCTTGCAGTGGTGTGAAAATGTTTATATACTACGCTTATAAATACCTACCTACTGGCTACTTAATATTATAGAAATTATATTATAATATATCTAGTCTTAATCTAATATATAATTCATTGATTTTTATTTTTTTTAAGCACATATTAATGGTAGCGAGTACAATATTCCAATTAGAAGGTAACTTTAAATCGTTCTTTCAATAACATCGAATGTAAATCATGTGTTTGGGTAAAGTTACTTATTACTATTGCTTAAAAGTTGAAAGTACCTACTAAGTATTTATACTTAAGTAGGTATATATTTTGGGAAATTTTTTGTATTTTATTCACCTATATAATTAATCAACATTGCTGAATTGAACATGTTAAGATATAAAGTAATTATGGAAAACATAACTCTCCTCTCAGGATTACATGCTTTAGATATTTGTGAATTTGTGATGAAGAATTTTATCCCAATTTTTACATGCTTCTTAAAATATTCTGCATATTTCCAGTTGTACTTATCTACTCCAACAACGAAACGATCATTTTCTTTTTTAAAAAGGATTAAGTCCTATCTTAGAAATAGTATGACGAGTATAGTATAGTATATTATTTTATATATTTCGGTTTCGATATATATGTCCAATACCGTTTTCTGTTTTTTTTCGGTTTCGTTTTTGATTTTTAATACCGTTATCCGTTTTTCCGGTTTCGGTTTTGATTTTCAATACCGTTATTCGCCTTTTTCGGTTTCGCTATATATGTCCAATACCGTTTTCTGTTTTTTTTCGGTTTCGTTTTTGATTTTTAATACCGTTATCCGTTTTTTCGGTTTCAGTTTCGATTTTCAATACCGTTATCCATTTTTTTGGGGTTTCGGTTTTGATTTCGATTTCAATTTCGATTTTGTAAAGGTTTTAACCGGTATATGATATCGTTTTCGATACCGGTTTCAAGCCCTGTTATTAACAGAGAATAAAAAATTTATTCTGTGATATTTACAAATTTATATAAGTATGCATGTAATTTTTTGTTGTAATTTAGATATAACTCTTTATTATTTATAATATACAGTAGAACTTTAATAATTAAAAAAAAAAAATAATTAAGTTTAAGAAGATTTCGTGAGGCAGTAACAGACAGTGAGTGAATAAAAATATACAATACAATATATGGAAAAACATAACTTCTAGAATTGTGGTACTGTTATCATATTTAATAATTATTAGATTGTTTCTGTCTTTTAATAACAATAAAATATTAGAGGGTTTTCTATATATTATATTAATTTACACCACTTCCATACAGATGGTATTATATTACACCCGTGTATTAATATAAATATTTATTTGATACGAGCACATTTTTATGTATCCACTAGTGATTCACCAACACATCTAGAAGGTAATTGAAAAATTATATTAAAAATTATTATTATGATATACAGTAAATGAGTAAAATGACAATGCTGTTATCGTGGATTTACCATGTAGCAACTGTCCCATATTATCATATATTATTTCACAGATATCATCATAAACTATCACATCTCACGATATTTGTATCGTTAAATATCTATTATTGTAACTATATATAATATTTTAGATTTCATAGAATAAAATATTAAACAAGGTCAAGTTTACTGCAACGCAGAAACAAAAAATTATATAAATTAATTTCATATGCGCGAAGTAATTTTGCCACATACGCTAAAACATTTCCAAATCATTCCCTAAAATATTAAAGAAAACTGGTTAACACTATTCTGTTCAAACCAAATATGGTTTTTCCGCTGTAATTCCGTAATAATAGCTATACATTCTTTAAATTATCACATAAGTTGTGCTTAAATATTAACGTAATTTTTTTCGATATCATTTTCACAATTTTTAACTATTTATAGCGATTTATAATAATTACATTTTTTCGTCATTAATAGTTCAATTTAAAGTTAAAAAATCTAAATCATTAAATTAACAATACTTAATTAATTCACTATATATTAATCTGTACATTGTAATGTACTTATTGTTTTTAGCGTATACTCAATAATATTCTGCGATACGAAGAATAAGTTATTAGGTTGGAAATGATAGGAGAATGGATCGTGAGTTTAATAAATAGTCACTAATTTGAATGCCTATGTTATAGTAAGTATTTCACACGAGTTTATATAATAAAACGAACAAAAAGATTCAATATGGTAAAATTAATAACTTATATAAGAGATATTTCAATATCTGGCTCTAATGAAATGTATACTTAAATAAATTGAGAGTTGTCACAGATCATTCGTAAAACTCAGATGTTAAAATAATGATAACTATTTACAGCTTTGACTTAGATAGTTATGCATGTATAAATTCAAAACAAAGAAACACAATAATTACAGAATTACAATTAAAAAACCTTATTCGAAAAAATAATAAAATAGTGTTAATAATTTTCCCTTAATATTTTGGTTGTATTTTCATATGCGTTCATAGATAAAATTTAAAAATAAAAATAAAAAAATGA
>JAIPRL010008031.1:0-21478 GCA_025469235.1 Pemphigus obesinymphae | reverse complement strand
GAGAATGTTAAGGTGGATGAGTGGGGTTACTAGAGAGGATAAAATAAGGAATGAGTATATCAGAGGTAGTATAGGGGTAGCTTCGATAGTAGACAAAATGAGAGAGAATAGATTAAGATGGCTCGGGAATGTATTAAAGAGGGATGAGACTGTGGTAGTAAGGTTAGTAAGGGAAATGCATGTTGTTGGTAAAAGGGGGAGGGGAAGACCGAAAAAGAGATGGGGGGATGTAATGGCGAGTGATATGAGGAAGGTGGGAGTAAGTGATGAAGATGTGAGAGATAGAGATAAGTGGAAGTGTAGGACCAGGGTGGCCGACCCCAAATAGTTGGGAGAGAAGGCGAAGGAGAAGAAGAAGAAGAAGACTGTGTCATTTATCTGAAAATTCATTTTTTTACTGCCCTTATACCTATTCCTAGCGTTTTCTAAACATTTATTGTATTTAGTCTTAGCAACAAGAGTCAATTTATCAAAAGTGGTACATAATGTTCTTCCTATATGCAATTCTGCAGAACTGACTCCTGTTGCACAATGCTTTGTACTATTATAAGACAACATGAACTTGAAACAATCAATATCGATATCACTATTGTTTCTACACTTTTTTAAGACATTTTTAAATGTTCTCACCATATTCTCAGCAGCTCCATTAGATGATAGATTATGCGGTGCAGTTTTAATATGACAAATACCATTACTTTTTAAAAAATTCTCCATCTCTTGTGAACACAAAGATGATCCATTATCTGTAACTATTTTCTCTGGTTGTCCCCATAATGAAAAATATTCCTTTAATAATTTTAATGTAGAATTTGTTGTAATGTTAAGCATTCGTTTAACATGTACCCATTTTGAATATGCATCAATAATGACGATAAACATTTTATTTTCAATTATTCCCTAAAAATCTAAATGTATTATTTTCCCTGGTCCTTCTAGTCACGACCAATTCTGTAACATTGCCTTCGGAGGATTTTCCTTATTAACAAGGCACAACTCATAACTCTTAGTTATGTTCTCAATTTCTCGGTCTATTCCTGGCCACCATATATAAGATCTTGCAACCGATTTCATTTTAACTGTACCCATATGTGTGTCATGTAATTCCTTTAATATCTCAACTTGCAATATTTTTGGAATAATTAACCTATGTCCCCATAATATGCAACCTAGTTCTATAGTGAATTTATTTCTTCGATTAAAAATGGTTTTAACTCCTCTGAATAATTTTTTAAATCCTTAGGCCATTTTTTTGTAAAGATTCTCAAAAACATTTCTCCCAAAATTTTATCCTTTTTAATTTCTTCAGAAATATCAAAATCTGCAATTAAATTAACATTAGAAGTAATTAAATTTATATAAAAATTATCACATTCTTTATCATTAATTGCATAACCATACTGTATCTGTTTCTATATATTATTTATGGGTTTTAATTCTCCGAATTTTACATTTTTATACAAAATTAAACAAATTAATATCTTATAAATCTAATAATTAAAATTACCATTCACATACATATAATTATTATTATTATATAATCATGTAATGGATGTCAAAAATTACGTACTACTAAATTTACTACTAAAATTATTGAACTTAAATTTTGTTGATTTGTGCCGGCGCATATATGAAAGTAACTATATTTGAAATATAACTAGTAATGTCGGCAAGGCGACCTTAGTGGATAGCTTATTGTACATGTTATCATAGGTGGAACTAAGGGAAGTAGAAGGTAGGGTAAGTGCCCTAGTCAAATTTGATTGAGATGTTTCTAAGTTTTTAAAAATGAGAAATTCTAATAGGTATAAGTTTTTCATTAAAAATTTGTCTGTGCTAACATCTTCTTAATTGAATAACAAATATAATATATATATATTTCATTATTTCATTTATTTTCAAATTTTTTAAATATTATATTTTCTATCAGTATTATCTTACCTGATGACTTTCTGTTGGTCTCGTATCAAAGTCTTGAAATCATATATTATCAATTTTGATTTTTCACGTCCATCCTCTATAATTTTTTTTTCATCTGTGTATTATTATAAATAAATATGCATTTTACCACCTCATATGTATATAATTGTTTTTCATTTTATTTTTATTCAAATGTTTTAGATATTCCTGTAGTGATGAGCAAATTTTATCTTGGCCTTGCAAAAATACAATGCTAAGACCAAGATCAAAACTATAGGTACTAGAGCTAACAAGACCAAGACCAAGATTTTACTAGCAGAGATTGTAGTAAGACTGAAATAATTATTTTATACAAGATCAAGACTAAAACTAATGCCAGATTGCACAAACGATTTTTATTTTTTATCGATTTGATAAATATGTCGTAATCAGTTCCATAAGTTGTAGGCCCGATTTTGGTTCTAAAAATGTATTAAAGAGTCCTTCAACTTTATTTGATCGATTGATTGGTTTATCATATTTTTCAATTTTGATAACAAAAATATGTAGCATGTGGTTTAGCATTTTAATTACATTTATTTTTTATTTAATGAAACTGATAATATTAATCATATTCATTGTCTAGTGTATCATTGTAATTTTCCGATATCACTTTTATACACTATATTACTATCGTTATCGCTGGTAATATAACCATGGTTAATGCATATAATTTGGTAGTTTATGTCTTCACTCTTTGAATGTTTGTGCAACAATTACTACTTAATTTACTCAATAAAGATGTTTATCATCTAGTTTGTCATATCAATAATATACTTTGTTGAACTGTTTTTATAAGTTGTTTTTGTAACCCAGCACAAGACTTGCGATGCAAGACCTATATTTGATTGCAAGATTCTTCCAAATCTTGCTTTTAAATAAAATACAAATTAATTAATGAAATATATTATTTAATATTTTTTTCTTAGTATACACTATTTATAATTCTACACCGAATCTACAGATTTCTCGTAATGTAATCAACAATATCCTATTGTATTATGTTCGAAAAATATATTTGAAAAGGTATAAAATGCTGTAAAATAGGGTTTTGGTTAAACTGCGATAAATTTATTTTTTTTAACCTAAAATTAAATACTTTGAGCATATCATAAATAAATTTATATTATAAGTAAGATTTAAAAAAGGCATAGATAAGATAGAGTGTATTACTAAATTTCCACAGTCTACAAATGCCATATAAAGTTAAAATCCTTTTTGGGATTAATTAATTATTATAGCAAATTCATCACAAATATAACAATGATTATAAACCCTCTACATCATGTCTTAAAGAAAAACAAACATATATAATACATATAATCCACATAATATATGGATTAAAGAGTATATCACTTCTTTTGCCAAAGCTGAGGAATTCTTAATATCAAACCAAATGTTAATTCATCATAATCCAGATTTAGCTGTAGTGATAATGTATAATTGCCCATAAAATAGATTATTTTTTGTTAGAGTGACACATTAGTTTAATATCATAATCCTTATTATCAATAAAAAAAAAATATATTCTACGACACACAAAGAACCACTTACCTGGGGTGTTAACTAGTTTTATCAATATCTGAAGGACAGGAATATCATAATAAAATCTGACCATAAATCATTAACAACCCATTTTGGTAAAAACAAATCTATTCCAAAATTGGTATCCGGCAGAATAAAAAAGGGATTGAAAAAATGGGCAGAAGATTAAAAGAAACATTTTTAAGGTATACGGGCTTCTAACTACTATAGTATAGTTTTTGACATTACAATACAACATAAATTTCTGACGATTTTAGCAATTTAGCATATTCTGCATTACTAATGATATTGAACATTGAACTAGGTATATCACCAGAGCATCCAGTCAGCAACCGAGCTACGGAAAACATGGTTAAATCTTTCAAATTAGGATTAAAGACAGTTTTGGACTCAAATCCAAACTATTCACCACTATCAGCCTAAAATAAATATTTATTATATTATAGGAATAGTGAACATTTAATCACAGGTTACACGCCAGTGGAGTTAATGTTCGGTAATCTATGTTTCAATAAAATAACACCAAACAGTATTCAAGTCAGCACTAGACAAATCGAAATATTTTGAGGCACCGTTCTCAATAAAAAATTTAAAGTGAGAAAATTTTAGTTCTAGTAAACCTAACAAGAAAGGGTGGAAGACATGTTTAGTTGACCAAATAATAGATAACTTAATGTATATATGTAAAGATGAACCTAGTAATATATTTTATAAACAAAATGTTGACTGAATTATTAAGTTCTTATCAAGGAGGTGGTTTAGAAAAATATTAGGACGAAACAACAATTACCGAAATCACAATCGGAAACCAAAATATAAATGAAACATCAGAAAACCATACGCAAATAGAAATATTAAAAACTCTATTCACATACTGTAATAGTGATAATTTAACAAGATCTAAGAGATGGTGTGCATTCTAAATTCATAATTCATAAATTTATCTTGTTAATTTTATATTGAAATTGTTGTACATAATGTATATATAAAAATATACACAAAAAAAAAACCATAATGTTATATTATGTAATCATATGTATGTTTTATCTTATAAAAATTTGGTGTGGGGATAATGTAGTGGATAACCTGTAATTGTGTTGTATGCTACGGTAGTTTCAATTATAACTTCAATATATATATATATATATATCAATATAATATAATATAATATATATATATAAATCTATATAGTAGATATCTACATATCATCTTACCTATAAATGGTTCGTGTGCAGTTACAACGATGTTGAATGCAAGGTACGAATTAACAATGGTTTTCAATTGATATGAGAATGTGATACACATCGAAATCGTGATGATATCGAACATCAAAATACTATGACTCCAAATAGCGGTCAGTATAGATTCGAGTACGTAATAAGACTTGAAATGTTTGTTATAGAATTCAACGGTGACCGAAACTTTAAATTCAGTACGTTATATTGGTAATCGCTGATATTTTCGTTTCCAATCTCATTAATTACTCGGGCGTAGTTGAACAAAGATGATATTATCCAAATACTACAAGACACCACCCACCAAATGGCGAAGAATGTCGCTAGTGATTTCGATTTCGTTCGACCGATTTCCAATATTTGTCTTCGGTGATGCTCGTAAGACAGATATTCGATGGACGTCGATTGCATACAGCTCCAATACAAATCCGAATATCGGATTATGGAATACAATTTATATATTGAATTGACAGCGGCCACGACCTGTATGAAGTAACTCACCACATCGTTTAAGTCATCTGAGCAATAGTAGATGTTCAAGATTAACACGAAAAACAGCATAACTATGATTGACGCTTGAATCATAGTTAAATATTTAAAAAATTTTGGACTATGCAGATTCAGTATTTGGTATAATCCGATGGTTTTCATTAATTGCGCGTCAATCATCAAATTCTTCTCGTTTTTCAACGACATTCTTCTTTGACAAATATCTATATTTTTACTAAAAAGTTATCAATAACTAATAAGATACCATTTATAAAATGCATTATGATATTAAGTTTCAAAGGACTACAATTTTATTAGAAACTCTAATAGTTTGCATCTACATAAATTACTAATATACTAATCGTGAAATCATAAACACAAAGTTCTACCTATTAGTATTTAAAACTGGTAATTTCTGAAGTTCTAATACTATTGATTTGTATCAATGTAGAATATTCTTCGTAAATCATTCAATAATGATGTGATAATTATTAATAAATTCATTAATGTACCTTATCTCGAAAAATATTCTTGAGACTAATGGCCGATTCATAATTATCTTTTATCAAGAACAAATAAATAAATAAAAAAATAATCGAGTATTTTCAAATATTTCAAACGCCGACAATCGCCCATCATAACTATTATACACGATCAAAATACAAAAACACTGGAGGGGAAGGAATTCGGTAATAATGCGGCCGCCAGGACGATACTGTGTATTATACAAGTGTATTTATTGTGTTCATGTTCGTGACGCAAATGAACCATTATTCGTAATCCAAACTGAATCTGACGATGTTATCAAATCACTAGGGTTATGCAGAAAGCTAACACGAATTAATCTTGGGTCTCAAGTAGTGTACGTCTCAAAAAGGTCAAAAATTACGAAAAGAATGTTATTATCTGATCTAAATAAAGTTTTTGACCCATTAAGTTTTTTTAACACCAGTGCTCATCAAAGGTAAAATATTCTTACAGTAGCTGTGGCAGATAAAGGTAGAGTGATATAAGTCTTTACCTGAGGAAACAAAAATAAAATGGAAATTATTCCAACAACAACTAAAGGAACTCGAGTCATTATCAATTAAAAAAAATTGCATAGCAATATACCAAAAAGGAAATGGAGATACACGGTTTCTGTGATGCTTCACAGGAGACCTATGGCACCTGCATTTATGTGCGAAGTAGGAATCAGAATGGACAAAGCATGCTCATTTGTTGTGTTCTAAATCAAGGTAGCACCAGTTAAAGGGGGGCGGCAATCCCATGGTTGGAGCTTAGCAGAGCGTTAGTTCTAGCGCAATTGTCAGATAAAGTGGAAGCAGTATTAAAACTAGAAGTTAAGGACTTTCACCTTTGGACAAAGGCGGTTTTGGGATGGCTCAAAAATCAAACAAGCAGATTGAAAACCTACGTCGCTAATCGTGTAGAGCAAATCTTGGAAGTTACTGCTACGCTTCAATGGAGGTGTATGCAGACCAAGGAAAATCCTGCAGATGTAATTTCTAGAAGTTATTTCACCAAATCAATTTCATACTTCAAATTTCTGGTGGAATGGAACACAATGGTTAACTGAAGAAGCTAATTGCTAAATATATAGTCGGACATTATTTTGCAAAAAAAAGAAACATTACCAGAGCGACGAACAATTAAATTAGTTATGACCACTGTTGAATCTACCAAAGATCTACTAAACAGGTATTCAGATTAGCGGCACCTTGTGAGAACAATTGCCTGATTCATTGAGTACCGCTGGAGCAAGCAACCAGAAAAAATACACGCTACCTAACTGTAGCTAATTTAATTGATTTCAACATTATCATTTTGTTCATATTTCAATGTTTAGAGCCTATAGGATAATTTTCAGAGGGGACAGACCTAAATAAATTATAATATTTTCATGTTATAAACTACCAGTTTTGGTAATAATCCATTATAAGATTATTCTCCAGGAGGATATGTCCTTCCCTAACTCCCCATAGCTTATAGGCACCTATAGATATTGAGTTCTAAAAAACGGAAAGGGTATTTAAAACCACAAAAAGATAGGTCTTTTGGAATTGAGGGTTAATTGCTCGTAGAATAGTACACAAAAATATAGAGGCACGGCGAAGGAGGGAACATTTTTGAATAGTTATTGCGAATTTAATAGTAGTCAAATCGTACTCGGTTTGATCTCAAAATGTATTATACACTCCGGTATATAACATACTAAAAGTCATTTTTTTGGTATTCTCCAAAGCGGGCTATGTCCCTCTCCTGACCCCCTAATGGGCACCTTTGTACCGGGGATTTAAGCAAAAATGGGGGGAGTAGACAAAACCGTGAGGCGTTAGGTTTACTTCCCCTTAAATTATGAACAATCCAAAATTCAATTTTGAAATACCCAAAAAAGTGACTTTTAGTATGTTATATACCTTAATGTACAACACATTTTATCACTAGTTTAAGCTCGTTCTAACCGCCATTAAATGTGCTGCGGTGATTCAAAAAATTTTTCCTCCTCTGCTGTGCCTGTAATCGTATACCATTACTGGAGAATTTATAAATACCTACAATTTCGATTAAGATTGTATCATTGGAGCAAAGCTCGGTCGGTTAAGCGTGAGTACGAAAATTGTTAAATAAGTGATGGTCGGAGGTTCGAATCCAATTACCGGAATTAAGATTTGTTACAAAATTTACAGAAAAAAAAAATAAAAACACCGGAAACGTAGTACAATAATAAGGTAGAATGGGGGGGGGGGAGAATACAATAAAAATGCATGGTTGCTTGCAAGTTTTTTGTTGTGGGGAGGAGTTTAGGGGAACGGTTTAATGTTGCATTGAATCTTGCCATAAAATGTTGTATGAACCTTCAAAAATTGTTCAAATAAGGTTGACTCAAAGATTTAGCAACATTCGATCAAACCAAATTTAATGTTTATTTAATGTTAAACATTACATTAAAGGTTGCATACGAAGTTTAATAAATGTTTATTGGGATACGTAAGTGGAATTAAATATAAATAATCTATAACTGATTTACATTGTATTAAATATTGTTTTACTTCTTTAAAATGTTTATATAAGTTAAATTTATTACCTTTATTTTATTATAAGATGTACTTACCAAATCGGAATGAATTAGTTATTTACTAGAATCTCGTGAATAGAATACCTTAGCAGCATAGTAACTGAGCGTTTAGCAGTGAAACACGTTTTGTTGATATAAAAAACCCCTGTGGAAGATAGTTTTATAGCTAAATGCCGATTTAACGATTTTCACGTATTTATATATCTAGGCCCTAGGGTAAAGAATTAAAATGGCGTAGAGGTTTAACATATTTCATTAAGGGTTTTAGTGATAAATATTTTAATATTCAAAAATAACCTTGAGTATAATTAAGATGCTAATATTTTTAATTATATATCCTTTATTAATAAACGGTCTTGGCTTTAATAGCTTATAAATATACCAGTATATGTTATTATAAACTGATATTTCTTATACTAATATCGAGAAAGAAAATACATTTAACTAATTGTCTATTATTAAAAGAGTAAACGATGATTTTTATTTTTTCAGTTATGAAAAACTTAAGAAAATGTTTAATTAATAAAATACGCATACTGTATAATGTATATTGTATAACATCTATCGTCTATATTACACCGCGAAATAACTATGTATTTGTTTAGGTACCAATCATAACCCATATGGTAAAAAAAATGGAGATTGAGTTGAATTCTGAATTTTCAATCCTTTATCGCTGGTGTCGTTAACATTCTCCACGGATTCTCTCCAGTCTACTGTATAACTTTTAATCGATTCCGTATTGACGTCCTGGTTTTTAATTGTAGCGTTTAAACGCAACAAATTTACAAATTTCGATGCAAATGTACACAAGCATTGGGTACATAGGTATATTATATATATATATATATATTATTATATTATATTATGCATTTTAAAATTAAATTAAATAAGTATTGATAAAAACATTGATCAGAAATCTATAATCTTTATCATATGATAAATTTATTGGTGAAAATACAACATTATCTTTTTTGATAACAAAAGTTTTAATAATAGTAGGCAGTTTGTATTTTTACATATTTTAAATATTGCAAAAAAAAATCATCTTTGGGAGATGATTAAGAGCCAAACCTCACCGTGGTATCTCCCGGTTAACGCAAATAGGCTCTAGAAATTCCAAATTTTTATGATGTACACAAAAGTTGTTATTTACCGGAATTAAATTAACCTTGGTCGTAACTAATTTTTATCATGGTGGAATCTGAGTAATCAAGATATTTGTTTAAAAAAATATGTTTACTCAAATCAAATAAAAAATCTAGAAACAACCTAATTAGGGTTTTAATATTTTCATAGGGAAAGTACTGGTAACAACTAAAAATGATTTCCTAAAAAATCTAAATTGATATTTCTATCAGAAAAGCTCTATTTGACTCCTAAAAAATACATCATTCTAAAACAAGAAACCCCTCGCTTCGCTTAGTATATAAAATAATTATTATTAATAATAATAAATGGTTGAAATAAAAATTACATAGAAAATTATATAATAATATAAAGATATAATTTATATTATTTAATAGTTATGAGTATAATTAATATTGTATTGGCCATAGGTATTATAGATGCAATATTATAAATAATAACTAAATTCAACCTAATAAAATTAGTTTTTTTACACACTTGTATACTACAAAAAGATAGTTTCAAAAAATAAATTCACTTTAACAATTACAATATTTTTATTTTAATTCATTAATCATAACAATATTATTGTAATTTACAAATTAAGAGTTACCTATTGAATATATGCTTCTAAAATAATTTCAAATAATGTATATTTTTTATAATTTCTATGTTATTTGATTTAATTCCGGGTTGACTAAACAGGATAGATTGTTTTAAAATAAAATACACGGCACTTCTCAATATCTTTATTAACATTGCACCTTTTTTTCATATTCGTTTGCCAATAACGATAATATTGAATACGTTGTCCGCATAATCTAAGTGATTCATTCAAAAATAATTATATTATACGTTTTTCCTGTTGTACATTTAAAATGTGCTTTATAAAGCTTATATTATATTATATGTTTACGAGATTTTGAAAAATATTGAACAACTTATCTAAAATTGCATACTAATGGAAAATCTAAATAATTTAACTTCATAATAATAAAGAAATTCAAGTAAACATACATTCTTGAACAATTCAAAATTGACTTTTTTGTCCATCGTTATTTGTAATTTCAGATTTTCAGCATCATTCATCCGCATGGCATAAAGGATCAGCTTCTTAAAATGTATACTCTTTTCGGTCCAATCACTACTGTATATCGCAAAATTCATCGAATTTTTCTGTAAAAAGTTCATATTGTAAAAAAAAACCTACATTTCTCGCTTCGCTCAAAATTTAAAAGTCACTCAAATCTTTCCGAAATCATATAAAAAAATTAGAATACATATATCTATAAATTTACTGCCCCATTCAATTTTAATGCCCGGAGAAATTGCCACCTTTAGCATCCTCTCCCCTCTAAATACGCAACTGCGAATAAGAATAATGATTTAAAGTCAATTTGTAGCCGATTATTCGTAAGTCGTAAATGAATAGGAAGTATGAAAATATAATTTTAATTAAACCAATCATTTCGTTCAGGAACATTAGTCACTATACGAATCGTATACAAAAACATTACAGTATTCTACTTATATATAATATATATATACATTTTATATGCACAAAAAATACATTTACTTCATTTTTATGTGTCTGAAGATAAGTTAGACACCTCACATCTATTGGTTATTTATAATAATAATGTAATGTATAATTAATGCTAGTACATACAGTTAAGATTGTTGATTTGGTTATTATAAATAATATTCGTTTTGTTTTATAATGTATTTAGATTATTATTTAAAATACGTTTAAAAACCGAGAATTTAGGACGCTAGCAGAGTGGGATTTCCTAACTTGTTTATGTTGGGTTTAACACGGTGTTTTTTTTTTTTTTTTTTTTTGTAATAATCTAGTTTATACTTTGAAATTTTAAGGAGCTCTTAAGCTAATATGTTGCACTTGCACATACTTGTTCATCGACATCGTCAAATAAGTAGCAAATTAAATACAAATGCAATACGAACGTGAATACTGCCGTCATGTATTTTACGTTCACTTCCGACATCAACGGGATACCATTAATATAATTCTAAAATACAAATACATATTTTACATTAGTATAACATGTAAACATTCAATGTATTTTAGTATCAAAAGGAGGAAACTGTCTTACCATAATTGTTAAGCTGGATAGCAGTATTGTTAATGACGAAGTAGCCATTATATGAAAAAGAATGACTGGACGTAATATTTTGTAGGTATTTCTCATATTACTGAAATAAAACATAATATGCTTACGATATAAATTATCTATAGTCATTTTTAAGAAAATGATAATGAACATTTTTGGTCTATAATTCAAACATTTCTTTAATAATGAATTTTGAAAAGATTAATTATATATTATTTTATAATTAAAATGATTTTCAATATATATTTCCCGACTATTGGCTTCTAATCTAAAGTGGAATTAATAAATTATTATTATAATAATAATAGTATTATTAAATAATTAAAAATATAATGAGTTTATCAAATGTTATTTAAATAAAACACAAATTATATTAATATTAATTAATCGATATCAATATTCTATCGGACTCGTCTTACCTGATTACTTTCTGGTGATCTTGTATCAAAATCTTGAATTCATGTATTATCAAATTTGATTTTTCACGTTTATCCATAATTATTATTTTTTGATCTGCACAACGTATATTATTAGGAATAAATATGTATTCTAACATTCTATATGGACATGTTTCTTAAATTAATTTTTTAGTTAACATTTTTTTTATACGTTTTTGGTCTCTGTTCCCAAATAATCAATAACTTAACGTATTATCTAATATATATCTAATATCTAATATTTAGAACAGAAATTATTGTAAGGAAGTTATGATGGCAGCTAAATAACTTATAGAGTTGTACAAGCCTAGAATGAATAATATCCTAAAAAGAAAAAAGAAAAAATGACAAATCTCCAATTATGAACAAAATATCACCTTACCAATATTGTGAACTGTGAAATGATCTCAAAAAGGGATATTCAAGTACCTAAAGAGGAATATTTGTCGTATGCTTAAATAAGATAATAGGGGAGGGAGTGTATCTAAACAAGACAAAAAGAGATGACGTAATATTCCAATTATTACCACAATGAAACAAAAAATATCACCAAAACGTACAATTTTTTGAAAGTACTATATGTAATATTATAGTTATTAGTAAATTAGTAACATTATAATTGAATGTATTTTTTTTTTTTTACAACATTTTAATGTACTTTATACAGTATATAATAAAATCAATAAATTTACCTATAAATCCTTCACGTGAAGCAATGTCCAATGTACAGTAGGAATTGGCAATAGTTTTGAATTGACAAGAGAACGTGATACACATCGAAATTGTGATGATATCAAATATCAACGTACCTTGACTCCAAATCACGGTCAGTATCAATTCGAATACGAAATAGGACATAAAATGTTCGTTATAGAATTCAACGGACACCGGAAACACTAAATTTAGTATGTTTTCGTGGTAATTGCCAAGATTTTTGTTTCCGATCGTATTTTCTCGTATGTATTTAATTAAAGGTGTTATTATCCAAGTAGTACAAAATACCAACCACCAAATGACGTAGAGTGTCGCTAGTGATTTCGATTTCGTTCGGCCGATTTCCAACATTCGTCTACTGTGCTGTTTGTACGATAAGTATTCGATGGACGTTAATTGTATGCAGCTCCATAACTTATCCGAATGTCGAGTTATAGAATACAATTTAAATATTGAATTACAACAAGATACAACCTGAATGAAGTGATTAATCACGTCATTTACGTCGTGTAAGCAGTAGAATACGTTTAAAATGAACATGCAAAATAGTACAACTAAGACTGACGTTTGAACCGTGGGTATATATCTTAACACTATATTGAAACCGAACACTTTTACCCTGTGTGGACTCAATATTTGGTACAATCCTATGATTTTCATTAATTGCGTGTCAATCATTAGATTCCCGTTGCCATTCATAGACATTTTTGTTCGACAGAAACCTTCAACTTCATACAACATTGTACATCATTTTTATTAATACATAATCAATAACATATAGATTTTTCAAAAAATAAGGTTTAAATGACCTGTAATTTTACTAGAAAATTTTTTATAATTGATAGTATACTTCTGATTTAGGAAAATTGCAGGTCGTAACACTAATTTGTAATAGCTACATAGTAATTACTGACTTACTCATGTTTGGCTTCGTTTGATTTCAAATTTATAGATTTAGTAGAGCTTTTCTGAGTTTATAATATTATTGGTAATTTTATATGGATTTGTACCAATGTATATATCTTCTTTTTCGATCGTTCAATAATGATGTTGATATTAGTTTATTCCTGCAATGTCAAAATTAATTAAGTAAGACTACAAAATCTTACTTTAAGTAAAGTACTTAAGTACCTAACTAAACCTACTAAAGTACCTAAGTAAGGTTAAGTTAAGTACCTTCTATACACGGAGCTACTCAAGAGATTTGTGACGCTAATTACTAAACAGTCTCTTTTGAGTCGCTACTTATGTAATCAAATGGAACATTGCAGACGGTGTTACAAGTTACTAATGAGTTAGTAACGCGTTAGTAATAAGTTCAAAGTGACTCGACCGTCGCGTTACTTTCAAGTTCCGTCACTTCAGTTAAACAAATTTCTGTGTGAATTTTACATGGATACCTAAATTTCCGGCATACCTGGCTGCTCGTGAACAGTAAATTAATTGTTTTCTTTTTGTTATTATTTATTATTACTATACACTAGTTGTTTACCGAAGGTAATTCTATAAGTATTATGTATAAAACTCAAATTTGGAATTTCTACTAAAAAAATAGTTTTTTTTTTTTTTTATCATTATTTAGGTAATCTAAAACATATTTATGTAAAAATACATAAAAAAAAAAAATAATTTTATTTCTAGACTTGGGCAACAAAGGGTTAAATGACATCATCGAACACGACCATTTCTAAATTAATCGAATGACGAACAAATTACGACGACGTTTCTATAACTACACAGAAGAAACTACTGATTTCGATCGATTTTGAGTAGGTAGCCTCGTGTGTGGATCTGTGTCACTAATAACCGATTTAGTAATTTGAATCATACACCAGTCGTGTTTCTTTTGAGTAGCTCCGTGTGTAGACGGCCTAAGAGACATAATATTATGGGTAGGTACTATAACAATCAATATGGCCATAGTATTGCAAATTAATATTGTAAATAATTAGTTGATAAACGGTCGAATAATGTGAAACGAATAATCTTATTTATATAGTTAGTTTAATATTATAAAAATTCTTGATTTTGATTTACGATTGTTTTATGAAATCATGAATATTGAATACATTATAATAATATTATATTGTAATAGGTATGTATTGATGGAGTAATAACAGGATACATATGTTCGTGTTTAAAATGCAGAGTGATTTGTATATAATATAATATATAATATATATTATATTATATACATACATATAATATATATATAATATTCATCGTTACTAAAACTATCAACTTACTGAATAGGAATGAATTTGTTATTTAAGCATTATAATAGAATCTCGTGAATATAATCGCACAACAGAATATGAATCTCGACTTTATCAGCGAAATACATATGTGTCATGGATATAAAATGAAAAATGTATAGTTATTGTTAATATTTTAATTTATTGATTTGCAGAGATAATTAATTGACTGTTTTAATCAAATCGTAAGTATACATGTGAATAATATTTATAATTATAGGCACGTTAGATACGTTAATTAATAAATTAAATGTCTTGGTTAGCTTATAATAGATGTTTTATATTATATATATATATTTTTTTTTTTTTTTTTTTATTATAAACTGATATTTTTATATTAATATCGCGAAAGAAAACCAATGTAAAAACTAAACTATAATTATCTTAATGTATTCTATGCCATGAGGGTCATTTCCATTCCTGAGTAGGCATTTTCAGTAGGCCGTGAGGGGTAATTTCGTTCCTCGAGGACATACACGTTCAGAATATTTTTTTTTTTTGTATTTCTAATATTTTTTCTTAATTTTATTTAAATAAAAATACAAATACTTTTAAGTTTTGTAACTTTTTAACATGTCAATGATTCGTATTGCTCCTTCAATCGAATTACCAACACATACATTTTATTTTATTTTTAATTTTTAATATTTTTACTTACAGAATGGTCAATAAAATAAAACTATTGGCGAAAATCGGGTTGAATTATTGGCGGGACTAAGATAATACCTATACATAAGTAATAACATTATTATTTGTTTTAATTTAATAAATTAATTTTAATAACAATAAAATGTTTATGTGTATACAAAATTTTTGTTAATGATAATATCATTTATAATCAACAATATTGAAGTAGTAAAATATTATTAAGAAAAATACTAGTATAATAACAAAAAATGATCTGAGGAAAGATTTAGATTGAATTTTCTATTAAAAAAACTCTTTTTTCCAAAAATCCTTGCTTGAATACTTTTACTTCAATAGATATTTCTAAAAAGAATATATTATTACAAAACCAAAAACTCCATCCAAAATCTAAAACAATTATAATCATATAATAAATTATTGAAATGAAAAATACATAGAACATGATCTAATATTTAATAGGTAAATTAAATTGTATTAATTAATTAATATAGGAATAAATATATTAGGTATATTATAAACTATGACTAAATACAATCTAATAAAAACAATTTTTAAGTATACCTATATACATTTATAAACTACAAATAGATAGTTCCAAAAAATTAATTAATTTTCACAATTTCAATATTTTTTTTCAATTTTAAATTCATTATAGTATTATTATTATTTACAAATTAAGAGTTGTCTATAGTTTATCCTACTCCTTATACGTTTTATAAATAATTTCATATGTATAATGTATGTTTTCTATCATATCCATGATATTTAATTTTAATTGAGGTTGTTTAAATAAGATAGATCGTCTCCAAATAAAATATACGGCGCCACGTAATATCTTTATCATTATTACACCAATTTTTCATACTTGTTTACCAAAACCGACAATATTGAATAGGTTGTCTGCATAATCTAAAAAAATTATTCAAAAATAATTACATAAATTATATTTATACGTTTTTACTACTATACATTTATAATGGGCTTTATAAATCGTATATTATATCCAGGGCTTAAAACCGCTTCCGAAAATAGCTGTAACCGGCTCTGGTAGTAGCCGACAAATTTTGAGAATCGATAACCGGTATTAAGCGGTTTTTTTAAATACTTAGATATCGATAAACGGTTCTTTAAATATTTAAAAATAGGTGGTCACCACTTATTCGGTTAAAACCCGGTTCCTAATTTTAGGGTAACCGCTTCTCGGTTTAAAATCGCTTCTAACTTTTTAAAACAGTTAATTATAATTTAAATACGTTTTTAACAAACATTTATAATATTTATGACTATTCGTCGTCTAACTTTTTGGCCGGCTTTCCACTTCCGGAATATTTGTTAGATTATTAAAATTATTTAGAAAATAAATCCTATGATAAAATAAGCTTAATCGCGATTGCAAATACTACAGGTATAAAAAATTTATAATAATTACTTTATAAGTAATGGTCGTAAACAACGATTTTTTCACAATCATGCCTGCTGTCACATCAATATTTTTTTAACCAGAGACTAACATATATATACCTCGTATAATCTAAATACTTTGTACGTACCTAACCTATATAATATGTCCATGCTTTAAACAATCGCCAATAAGTCGATCAGCTGATTAATTTATACACTTCACGTTTAGTACACAGAATACCACAATATGAAAATTCACGGGAAGTGAAAAACAATATCAATAAATAACATATAGGTACTACGTTTAAATGCAGTCGTTAATGCGCATTGACTTAATCCGGGAGTTGGATGCATATAAGCGCGTTGTTAATGCGTATTACGTTAATATGCATTTATTATTTAATTGGATTCATCAAATTGAATTAACTCTTACTTCCGGATTAAGAAATACATGTACCTAAACGCTTAAATACGCATTAATGACTCGCAGTGATTAGGTTATCAATTATTACTTATCAGATATCATAGTTATTCTAATTTTTTGCACATATTGCGTTTTCTATTTGAAATATTTTTATTATTTAGATGCGTATAAACTCGAACCCTAATGCGCATTAACGACTGCATGTAAACGTCATAATTGACGACTATTTTTAAATTTTTGTTATCTTAAATTTAATTTTATTACACCAGTTGTAAACAGCATTATTAGTGACGACTGACGACCCAAGAGCATAATATAATATAAAATATATTATAATAGGTATTATAAAATAAAGATTAAATTGTTGTAAATAAAAATACTAAGTAAAAATGATGAAGGCATGAGAAGCAAAATAAATAATATTTATAATATAATAATATATAATGATTTTTTTTTGCACCTTAGGAAAGGGTTAGCGTTTTTTTTTGTTATTTTTAACAGTTCAAATCGTTCCGTTACAATTACCGGTAATGACATAACGATTACCGGTAAATTTAAAAACTCTAAATATAATTTTCAGTTACCGGTTACCGATGACCGCTTCTTAGATTTAAAAATAAAAACCGGGAAGTGGTTTTCATTTCTCAAAAAGGTAGTTTTAACCGGTTTTCGGAAAAACCGATTACCTGTTTTAAATTCTGACTATATAATTTATTTGCATATCATACATTCATGAACAATTCAAAATTGACTTTTTTGTTTATCGTTATTTGTAATTTCAGATTTTCAGCATTATTCATCCGCATGGCATAAAGGATCAGTTTCTTAAAATTTATACTTTTTTCCGTCCAATCAATACTGTACATCGCAAAATTAATCGAATTTTTCTGTAAAAAATTAAAATTGTCAAAATTACAATCAAACAATATTTAAAATTTCGTTGCCCACAAGTATTTTAGCTGCTCTCCTCATGCATAACTAATTAATGTTATAAATACAATCAAAAAAATTAATCGGTCAGTAGGGGGTAGAAGCACTTGACTCGTCGGGTAGAATATTGGTGGTGGATATATTGAATTTGAAAACAATAATAAGTCATTTCTCTCTATAAAATGATTCTGAGCTAAGCTCAATATTATTTAGCCCTAACTATAGATATTACTACTTATTCATTATATAATTAGTACCTATTTGTGTTAACTAATAGATACAATATAAGATCAATTCAGGAACATAAAATTTTATACATATATTTACACAAGAATATTTAATTTAATTATTACAATAATAATCTGTAATAATAATGAAAAGGATTTTGTAATATTTTAACACATAGAACCAACTTATTTATATCACAAACTAACGGTATCTATAACATATTATATAATAGATATTCGATTATTTCCGTGGCATAATATATTATAGAATATAATCATGGTTCATAATTCAGTAGATAAATTAAGTTATAAAGTATTAACACAAAACAGACAGTTGTCTCACACAAAGACACAACAAAATGGGCAAAAAGAGCAAAGAAGAAATACAAGATCCTGTCAATGTTGAGTAGATGGAGGAGCGAGTGTATAACCTCAATAGACTCCTCAGAAGTCACGAGGAAAAAGTTAACGAACAAAGAAGAAAAAATCCAAAAAACCCAGAATCAATCCTCCTTGAAGCCTCAGGACAATTCTAAAGCTCCAGACCAAACAGACGAGTCAACAATAAAAACGTATATAAAACGTATACAGCTATCACTCAAAAGACCCAGGAAGCCAATTCCACACTGTCACTCAGTTCCAAGACCACCAAGGTAGCCCTCATAATTCTACTCCTACACACCATCGCCAACATCACGACAGTGTCGAACATCATAGCTACTCTTACGGTGGCACTAACGGCCATGATCTCAATCATCCAACATGTCTAAGACATTAAGATTAATGTACTGTAACTGTCAGAATCTGGGCCAAAAGCTGGCCGAACTCATACAGTTCACCATCACGCATAAAATTTACGTACTACTTTTGAATAAGACACCTCAAACCAGGCAAGAATATCAACTTTCCCAATTGCATTACCTATCGGACGGACAGGAAGAACCAACTGCGGAGAAATGGCAATCCTAATCCACCGGAAACACACCCACTCCACCGTTCAAATCAACACTACCTCGGTCGAGAACACCATCATTCAAACCTCCTTTAACGGAGAGTAACTTAGACTGGGCGCGGTCTACAAATTCCCAGAAAACGCCCTTCTCCCCGGCGACTTAGATAACCTGATGAACATCGATGTCGATGTCATGGTGACAGGTGACATGAACGCCAAAAACCCAACTTGGCACAGCCGCACAACAAATTTGGCAGAAAGCATTCTCCAAAACCACATTAAGCAGCACAACTACCAGATTGTGGCCCCCAGACACGCCAACCCACTTCCCCTATATACATTGCCACAACCCAGGCGTTCTGGACATCGCACTACTCAGAACAAGGAACATTCTTTACGAACTCCTCAATCTGAACGAATTATCTTCCAATCACAACCCCATCGTTCTTGACATAAGCGGCTATTCAAACAGTATTAGGCTCCCACGCATCAACAGACAGCTCACCAATTGGTAAAGGTTCGAACTACACCTGCACGAAACTCCAATCCACCCATCGATACCAAGTCAGACCTGGACATAGCCACAAAAAATATTGCCAAAATTTACCAAGGTAAACTAGAGGCAAGTTCGACACAATTCCAACAAGAACAATATCAAAACTGGAACAGCACCACCTATGCGCTCCAACCATTCTCGCCGAGTGAAATCTGGGACAAAATCAAAAAACTCCCGAGGAGTAAGGCACCTGGCTCGGACAAAATCCTAAACCTGGACTTTCGACACTCATCCAAATTCGCGATTCTATATCTCACTAAAATCTTCAACTCGTGCCTCCGCCTGGAGCAATTCCCGTCAACATGGAAAAATGCTACGGTGATTATGATCCCAAAATCTGGAAAATACAAGAATGACCCGTCAAACTATCGACCAATCTCATTTCTCAACTCCATAGCCAAGTTGTTCGCAGCCCTCTTGCTGTCCAGAGTCAAAAAACACACTATGTCACACATCCGCTCTGAACAATTCGCCTTCAGAATTGAACATTCAACAACTAACCAACTGCCTAAGCTCATCGATGAACTGGTAATTTCGCACAACCGGAAGGAACGTACAACGGCTATCTTCCTGGACTTCGATAAAGCATTCGACAAGGTATGGGCCTACTATCGAAAATGTTAAACATCTACACCCCAATCCAAGTGGTCAACATCATCAAGTCTTTCCTCGAAAACAGAACGTACCAAGTCAGGGTCGAAGACGCCTTGTTCTCACTTCACCTAATAAAAGCCGGGGTCCCCCAGGGCTCCTGCCTCCTCGCCATTCCTCTTCAGCATATACATCAACGAATGCCATGCAACCCAGACACGAAAATCAACCTTTTCGCCGACGACACGATGTTTTACCATACAAGTATGAGTAAAATCCATGCAGAGGGCAAACTTCAAAACTAAGTGGACTTAGCTGGAACTTGGCAGAAGATCCGGAGGATGTTGGTGAATACCAGCAAGACAGTCGCCATTATATTCGGTGATAAATCTGCATGCGGACTACCACTGTTGCGTATACCTACTTAATATACCTTATCTAATTATTAATTGAAATATATAAAATAAATTATCTCCGAACTTGCGGGGTTTCGTCGTTGCATCGACTGCTCGACCATTTTTACCTTGCCTGAGTCAGTTGCGTTACAACCATAATCGTGAGAACATAATACTATATATTAATTCGTCACATTTTAGATTCTGAGCGTAGCGAGGGAGCTAGTGGTTTTACAATGATGTTTATTATTTTTTTTTTTTCTCTGTTAACAAATTTACTACCAGAAGGAGTGCTCCGATCTATACAAGCTTACATGGTTTCCGGTAGCAAATTTCATCTAGTTAGTACTTTAGAGAGGTCATTTTGCGATTTTCTCAATA
>JAIPRL010008030.1:0-21479 GCA_025469235.1 Pemphigus obesinymphae | reverse complement strand
ATGAATTTATTATGGCCCGAAGGAGTAAAATATGAAAATGTATTTTTATTTTTGTCCGATGCCGCTCCGTATATGTGTAAAGCAGGTAATGTTCTGAATGCATTTTTCCCTAAACTAATACATGTCACTTGTTTAGCACATGGTTTTCATCGGGTAGCAGAAACAATAAGATCAAGTTACCCTGACGTAGATCAATTAATATCAACGGTTAAGAAAATATTTCTTAAAGCACCAAGTCGAGTTTTAAAATTTAAAGAATTGTATCCTGATCTCAATTTACCTCCAGAGCCTATTTTAACGAGATGGGGTACGTGGTTAGAAGCCGCTCTGTATTATTGTGAAAATTTTGAAAAAATTAAAAATATAATTTCAAATCTAAATACTGAAACTGCCACCGCTATCGATAAAGCAAATAATTTGATGGAAAATAATAATTTAAAAAATAATTTAACTTACATTTCTGCTAATTTTGGTTTTTTGATTCATACTATAAAACAACTGGAAACTCGAAATATGCCCTTATCAGAAAGTTTATGCATTGTTGAAGAATCACAAAAGAAATTAGAAAAATGTCAAGGTCGCATAGGAAATGTAGTTAGAGAAAAATGTAAATATGTGATAGAAAAAAATCATGGACTGAAAAATTTAAAAATAATTAAAGATATACTCCAAGGACTAAATCCAACAGAATTATTGGATGTCGAACTCACACCACTTGATGTAGTTAATATGAAGTATGCTATAATTACGTCGGTCGATGTGGAACGTTCATTCAGTCAATACAAAAACATTTTACGACCAAATCGCCGCCATTTTACTTTTTTAAATCTTAGAGAATATGTAGTTTCACATTGTTTTAATAATTAAATAAGAGATAATTTTTTTTCATTTAATATCTATTTTTTTTTTTGTTAAGCGGTTATTACATATTTTGCTTTTTTTTTTACATATTTCAATAAATATAAGTACATATTTATGTACATATTTTGGTTTTTTTATTACAATAAAATCCGTTCCCTAGTCATAATATTATCTACAATAGAGTTAAGAAAAATGTATAGCAACTAAATTGATAAAAATGGAATTCTAAATTACTGAAAATCTACGATTTAAATACCAAAACATCAAATTCCTAAGAAAGGGTGTTTTGAAATTCAAAATGCTTCTAAGTTCTCGAAATTAAAATAAATCTAACAAAAAAAAAGGTATAGTTTAAGTTTTATTTTTATTTTTATTCATATTTCTTCGGGGGTCTACTGTGTCGACTCCCAGGTAGCAAATGTGGTAGCCAACGAAACTTTTCTCACTAGTAGCATCTGGTTTCTAATGCAAGCCAGCCATAATTATCAAACCCATCCAATAATTTTATAGTTATGCTTGTAAATTGTAATAGCTATCAAGAACCATCTTCGACTCCCCTGATATGTTAAGGTGCAAAAATGAGCAATGCTATGTGGTACTTTATTTTTTTACTTCAAAAATTTAATACCAGGTCCAAAATATTTTGTTTGATGTATTCAATAAAATAATTATGGTAAGGTTGTTTAAGTGTGAATAAGTCAACCTCATCACGTGCCTCAAAGGGGTTGAAATTTTATGAATAGGGGTGAATTTCCATTTTTTGTATATACTTTTTTAAATTTTATAGTTACCTTAAAATTGTATATAACTATTATTATAGTACTAAATATTTACTAAAAACAGTTTTTTATCAATTATTTTTGTAAAATTGATGGTTTTCCGTAAAATGAAGAAAACCCGGTTGAAGTTAATGGTTTCGGAAAATGTTCAGATTTTTAGTTTTTTGCCTGTATTCTCTTAAATTTTAAATTCACAAAAATTATATGTGAGTATTATTTTATAATATAACACATTCTCTATAAAAAAGATTTTTAATATTTTTCTCGACATTAACCCTTTTTTAAAAAAGTCTAGAAACTTTCAACATAAGTTATCGGTTTCAATGCAATTACCAGTGATGAAATAAAACGATTACCGATAAATTTAAAACCCTAAAATAAAATTTTCGGTTACCGGTTACCGATTACTGTTTCTTGGACTTAAAAATAAAATCCAAGAACCGATTTTTGGTTCTCAAAAAAGGGGTTTTAACTGGTTTTCAAGAAAACCAGTTACCGGTTGTAAGCCCTGAATAAAATCAGTATTCAAGTTATTTTGAGTTTATTTTTAGTTTAAATTTCGTATTAATAGTACCTACTTACTTTTTAGTAAATATTTATATATAACTATAATAAAAGAAAAACAGAATTATCGTATAATATAAGTCAATAAAATATTTAAATGTTTATTTAAAAAAACTTCGTGGCTACGCCCGGAGTATGTTTTACGATATTCTTGAACAACCGACAAATTTACATTTATGGTTAAATATTTTATTAAATGCATATATTTACTTATAAGATAAATTATTTCCAGCTTTATCTATCAATTTAATTCCGATAGTTTTTTTTGTCGATCTTCGTTTTCTTTAAGAGATGTTTTGCGTTTTTCAATATTCATTGCTAATTATATGTCTGTGGCAAGCATACAGTTAAGGCGTCTTTTCTCTCGTTGTATTTATAAAAATTAATTATATTCTTAATTCTTTTATTAGTAAACTTAGACGTTGGCATAGGCAATATAAAATAAATCGTGTAATTGTTCTTCGAATTTGTTTTCATATAGTTTTTTGTATCTTCGTTTTACGTGTTTTATTTTTTCCTAATTTTCTTCAATCTTCATACATTTTTTTTTTCTGAGCTATTATATGCTTTAGAATTCGAGCTTTTCTCTACAAATTTAACATTTTTCAATAATCGAGCGTGAACTTTCATATAAATTAAAGTTTAATAACTGCATATTAAAAAATAGAACCGACAAACAGTTTATCTTGGAATAACCAGTTATTTGATGATTCATTTTGAATAACAAATTTTGGAGCAAAAATTATAACTTAAAACAACCACTTTAAAATTGTGTACACATTAAACGTTCAAGTAAAATACAACGGCTAATAATAAATTATATTTTCATCATAATCTTCATAGACGTTATCTGTACTATTATTGTGTATTTAACAATTAATACGATTAATTTTATCGCCACCTTAGCTTTACCTACTTTCTATAAGAATGTTAATAATTTAATATAAGTAGGTACCAAAATAAAAATAAAATATATATTTTTATTGAAATCATCATAAATGTACAATTATGATCAACAGATACAATTTTGTGATTATCAATCTCAGGCACATGAAGGATTGATTTTTCACACTTAAATTTTACCATAATTATTTTTTTTTTTAGTACAGTCAATAACGTCCTTTTTAATACGTAATTTTTAAATTTTCTTAAAGGACCATGAAACATAAAATTGACTTGAGTTAAATATATAGATAAATAATTAATATAATTAATGTCAAAACCAAAATTTTACGTCTATTAGCGTATTAGCGTAAACAGCTAAGGCAGAGTAATAAATATGCGTAATATTATAATATCGTCGCAAAGGCGCAAGTAATTTCATTCATAATTATGACAATTTTGAGAATTGAATGTAAAACTGAAACATTTGATACAATATTGACTTGATGAAAATTTCAAAATTGAAATAAGAACGTGGAAGGTAGTAAAATTTGATTTTGTTGAGTTCATTATATTATTTATAGCGTGATTTTGACTTTTTATTTATTCAGTATTCATAATTATATTATTTAATACATATTAAAATGATAAATTTATGCTATTATACATTTCTTACATGCATAACAAAGTTAAACTGTGAACACTTTTTTGAGATTTTATGCTACTTTAAAACAACATCATAGCGTTTTTACACTTATTTTAATTGCATTAATTTGTTTCTTAATTAAAACCTACTTTTAAAACGCCGATAAGATGAAATTCACCCCAGACGGATTTTCATTTATCACGGGTCAACCGATGAGTTGAAAATTAAAATGAAAAGTGGTAATTAGTTGCAATTAAAATCCCAATTTTTTGATACCAGTTTGAAGTCGTTACGATAATGCGAGGGGAGTGAACTTTTCGATAATCGTCTCCGAAATGTTGACCATATAATTTTTTTATATTGGATAATGAATATTGTAATTTTAAAACCACTTTAAGAGGTATTTTTGTAAGCATTCATTTACTACAAAAATCATCGGTAATAAGAAATTGAAATATAAAGCGTAAAGGTTTTTATTTTTTTATTATGATGATACGTACTTATAGCTCTATATTATATTATTTGTTTAAATTTTTAAATTTGCTTTGCTATAAAAACGAAGTGTTATACGACAGTGTTAGTTGGTTGATGGGATGTAGGGGAAATTTTACATTGCAAAATTGGGATATGTACCCAAAAAATTATTTACGACTACACCACTGTACATAATATATATATTAAAATATTAATACAATTTATTATTTAACATATAGAAAACATCATAAAATGTCACAAAATTTGTAAAAATTTAACTCAAATCCGTCTACTTATCAATGGGAAATAAATGTATGAGAGACGAACATGGCGAACTGAAATATACAAGGTACAGGTGTAAATATATGTATAAAATTACTTTATAATACAAATAAATCGGTTCACAAAGAATTAGAAATTATGGAGTATGGTGATTTATCACTTTTTATCACTCTTGATTATTAGATTACGAAAATATTTTTTCTAAGGTACCAGTATAATACCGGTGTTATTTGTGAAAATCGAAACCGGAACTCTTTTTCTGAAATTTTAAAAATTGGAATCAAAAAAGTTAACTTTCAAAAAACGGGAACCGTTAAAAGTATAAATGTTCCAAGCCCTGGTATAAACATACACGGGTAAAATAATTGTTATTGTAAAAAAAGCTTTAGTAAAAAGAAAACAGTGGGATGGATGGGTACTTCTGAATTATAAACTGTGTGAAAATTTCAAGTTATTAGAAACATTATTTTCAAAATTTTAAGAGACTACTGCATAAATCGATATATATAATATATATATATATATATATATATATATATGAATGTATAAATGTAATGAGTTCAGATAGAATGATTTGAGTTGTTAGTTGATAGAATAAAAATTATAAAATGTGTACTAAATTGTATTTGCTACCTTCCAGAAGAAAACCCCACATTTTAATTAAATACTATTCTATATATTTAGAATGGTGCCGGAAATGACGACGGTAACAACTGTACAAACCAGCGTTGAATTCAAAAATTTGATGTGGGGTGGAGCATCATAAAAATGTCCGGTCTTCCTATTTTAAATATTTTTTTATTGTAAATTTGGAACGAATGCGATTTTAAAAAGTTCAAATTTCTGACGTTGAGGTGTCATTTTGAAAAGTCAATAACTTTGATACGGAAACTGCACTAATGGAGAGGAAAATGACACAAGCCAGTACTAACGTAGCACAAATTAATTCCACGAAAAAGTTTAAAGTTCCGATGTGGAGGTGACAAACGTATAAAACTTTTCTTTTTAAATGTCATTGTCTCTGGAATAGAGATAGTAAAACGTTGGAAAAAATGGTACAAACCAGTATATCTAACGTAGTGAAAATGAATTCGATGGGGGGGGGGAGATTAAAGAATGTTCAATGTGGAGGGGAGCTTATACCCCACCCGCCTTCCATTTGAAATCTCAATTATTTTGCAACGGAGGAATTATACTGACCACGTGGAAACGTTGCCTATAGCGCACACCGATGCAATTAGAACAATTTCAACGATCCGACGTGGGGGCTAACCTAATGACCCTCCCCCCCAATTTAAAAAGAAAAAAAAATCAATAATTTGGAAATTGGACGACACTAACGACGGAAATAACGTTCGTAAGCCAGCACTAATGTCACGTAAACAATATAATAAATAACAGTCCGTGTAATAATAATGTATAGTGACCACGAAAAAAAAAAAAAAAAACTAAAAACTAAAAAAATAAAAATAATAAACTATAAAACACACACACACACACACACACACACACACGTATATATACATATATATATATATATATATATATATATATACGTTTGATGTAATAAAGCTGTACTAACATAATCAATTTAAGCAAGTGTGTGCTGCGGCGGATACGTCCTCGGGCAATTCGTGTGAATCGGAAACGGTCGCGTGGCCGAGGGTGTCCCCAGCGCTCATCGTACAATTTCGGAAAACGCGAAAAGGACTTCGGGACACGTGCCGTCCCCGCGGGCTCGCCAATCAAATTATAATTATTATTACTGTTGTACACGTTCTGTGTGTGTACTCGTTTCGGACTAATTCACGACCGATCGACCGACCGACCGATTACAAAGTGTATAAGGAGGTTCCACGAGGTGCCTGCCTACACCAGTGGCAGATATTGTTAATTTTCATAATCGATATTCCATTATTTATGCTCAACCGCGTCATAACCATCGATTAATCGTGTAATCGAAACAATCGAAAATGTATCGAGATTAAAACAATGGGTGTCGTACACCCGGTTTTCAAGGGATTCTATCCAGGGACAATTTATGGGAAAACTACTATCCAACAACATTGAAATGTGTTTAAATACATTTTAAAAGTAAACTTACCTTACCGAGCGATTGAAGTATCCCAATAATACCGTCCACTTATTATCCTCACGTTATCGTGACACAATTTTTAAAAAAAACGTGTTCATACTCGTACGTAAAACGAACCTAAAAAAGCATTTTAAAGTGGTTTTACAGTTGCAGAACTCATATTATAAATTGTTTTACGATTTTCCGCTCATTGTCAAAGGTATAAAAAAATCGTTTTTTAATTCACTGAATTTATAAATGATATTTAAAAATACACCGATGAGGTTGTCTCTTGAAATATGTGTCGTTGGCGTTATTATTCTTTTGTTGTATATAATAATTAGTTGGTGATTTAACTTTAAAATAATTTTAGGTATAATGCCATTTAGTAGGTATGTTTCTCGTGATTATATCGTGATTTTTATTATTAATAGTCATCGATGTCATGTTTTTTTAACGGTATAATTATTGTGAAAGTCAGATTAGTAATAATTACAATCAATACACCTTAGATTATGTATAACTGAACGCAAAAAAAAAAAAGAAGAGAATAATATAGTATGGGAATTGGGCATCTTTTTGAATATCAATATTGTTTTATATATATTCGTGTACAATATGTATCACTGGTCAATATTAAGTAGATATTATAATATGATATAATATGATAATATAGCCAGTGACAACAAGAAAGTATTTACTGTTTAATATGGTCAGTTATCGTTTATTGTATTGCCTGTTTACCTGCATCAATAAATTATACATCGTTTAAGTATTGCAGTATACCGATTTCTAAAATGTGTTTCGGACACATTTCAGGTAGAAGGAACCAAATAGAAGTTTTTAGGTAAATAGTTTTTTGATAAAAAATTCATTTTAAAAACGATCTCTAAGAAGTCAATTTTCGATTTTTTTAATAACTTTTGTCTAATCAATGAACTCCGTAACTATAACTATTTAAGTGAACAATACACAAAAAATATTCAAATATAGGTAAAAATAAATGATAGTGATACGCAAACAATATACGGCCTTAAGATTCTACAGTAGGTACAGATGTTTTTTTTTATGTACGTTTTGGGTTGAAACTATACCACATGCTATTTTAATAATGTGTCTGTAATGTTAATGTATTTATGTCCTATATTATGACTGTAAATATTTTTACTTTATGGTATGTATAATATTGTATACGAGTTTGTAGACTTAAATTTAAAAATTTAGCTCACTAATTGATAAACACTGTTTTTATTGAGGTCAATTTTGATGTAGTGTGAAGGATCCTCTCACACATGGTGAAATCCAAAATATTGTGAATTTTTGAACAAGAGAATATTTATAGAACTCATAAAAAATCTGAAGTTGATTCGAATATATTATTATAAATGAGTAATTGAGTTTATGCAGTTAGCGATTTTAGATGTATACCTTAATATAAAGGCTCAATAATTGAATTACTCCTACACAGTCTGCAGACTTCAAAACAATTTGACCATTTAGATTTGTTTACAGTGGTTAAGAAATAATGTATTTAATTTTTATGTACAAATTTCAAGTATTGAACTAAAAAATAAATTTATTTTTTGTTCTACTGTAACGCATTGAAAATATCAAATAGGTGCGTTTCTGTTATTATAAATTATAATAAAGATTTTAAAAAAAGATTTTTAATAACTAAAATATTCTGAAAATTTGCTTAGGTATAATCAAACTTATGTCAATGGTGTCCCAATACCAAATTTTTTTAAAGAGGAGTTGAACTAAGGGTATAATTAAGGATTTGTTTTGGAAGGAAATTATACACCAAGACCTTTTTTTGGTCTCTACTTCTTACAATATATATATATTATTATATATATATATATATATATATATATATACACATATACACATACTCGTCCCTCATTTAATATACATATACATCTTAATATAGGTAGTTCGTTAATGGTTAATACATTTTTACGGTCTATATTTTTGAATTTAATTTTCGTAATACGTAGGAAATTGTTTAGTAAAGTAAATATTTTGTTTTGTTTCTTTTTTTCATTAGAATTATCATTAATAATAATAATCATGAATTATAAAATTATCATGAAAAAGAAAATTAAAGAAAGTTTTAATGAATTTATTTATCTTATTTAGCACAGCTCTAAAAAAGGCTAATATGTGAATTGCGTATATAGTCCTATATTATCCAAAATATATGTACATATAATAATATATTATTTTAGTACTTATGTACACGTGTTATCTATATAATCGATATTTTCTTTAAATTATTAATTGTAAAATAAATAATATTATAAATATTTTATAAATTAATGACTTAAAATCTGTTTATTTTTATTTAAGTATCATTACAGCTAAATATATTTTAATAAAAATTGGTATTTTTTCGAGTAACAGATTTTAATTTTCATTGAAGATTTTATTCGAGGTGAATATTCGAGTATTGTATACTGTGTTATATATAAAAAAAAAACAGTTATCATATTAGTATTTGGTATACACATTTTAATATTAAAGATAATATGAGTTTAACACACATTGACTTTCAGATATTCTATTCTTCTATTAAATTACAATATTATTTCTATACGTGCGTATAACTGTATAAGCTTATTGTATGTGTACTTGTTTTCAACTAATTTCGCGCTCTGTCGACTAAAAAACGTGTCGCCAAGATAAGTACGTATGCGGTGTAGTGATGATGTAAGTACCTAAGTATAAGAAATTTCAAAATTACAAATATAATAATAATAAGCTTGTTTTAGTAAAACACAATTATAAGTTATATTTATAGATGTATTATAAAATGTATTTTTAAAATTAAAGTCAATTCGTCCAGTACTATATAGTGCACTAGTACTTAGTAATTATAACATATTATAGTCAGTAGATTGTAATTATATCGTGATAATACATACTGATAAGTAATAAATATTACTAATGCTTATTACTTATTAACAATGTTAGGTATATAAAATGATTTTTAGAATACGTTGACAATTTCCAAATGTACACTACGAACTACAGGTCGTTAGTCTGTGTTCTGTAGTATTGATGATAATGTTACAAATACGGTGTTCACAAAGTAGATAAATTAAAAATATACGATAGGAAAACCAGTATGTAATGAATTAGGTTCCTACCTACTAATAATGATCTACAAAAACGTAATATTATATTATTTTTTTTTAAATATTTTGAATTTTTGTGTTGTGGAATAAATTTATATATAATAATTGTATATAAAATTATGAATTAAAATTAAAACATTTAAATGTATAGGTAATATACAAAAACATGCGTTTTTATGGAAAATATGCACTTTTCTTTATTTAAGTTTAATCGATGAAAATCCATTTACTGTATATAAAAGAATATAGGATGTAATATTCATAAACGCGTATTTGTTGGCCGTATTCAACTTTCTGTTATCGATAAAAATTTACTGATAATATTAATTTTTTGTTTTAGTAAATATTCATTTTTCAATTTGTTTTTTATATATTTATTCAGTATAATTCATTAACATATTAACTTAAAATAAATTATAATGATAATAATAAGAGCTAATACATATACCAACTGAGCTATGGTATACAAAGTTCCTAGATAATTATAATTCATTTTACAATAAAATTCTTATATAATTGAAACATAACATAATTTACTAAGTATATATGTGTAGTTAACTAGTTATAGTATGTTATCAGTTGGAAATATTTATATTTATACATATCGACATTTTGAAATTGATCGATACACACATTCTTATCAAGATCATTAATTATTTTACTGATTGATTTTTTAATATGATTTTTATTAATTGATCATTATTATTATTGGAATGAAAGCCACATACATTTTTTATTGTACTCTTTAAATCATTTTCTAAATTATTAAATATTGTTTTTCCCATGTAATTTGGGGAGCTTATTAAACTAGTTAATGAAGTTTTATGTATTTTCCTATTCTTCTATCTAATATTTCTATATTATAATAGACCGATTAATGTACTATTAAAACACTTAAAAACATATACTTAGCCATGTAGATTGTGATTTAAATGCAACAGTAAAACTTGTTAAAACAGTCATACAGGTGAAATAATGGATATAAGTAGGTATACGAAAATACATCGATGCAGTTATAAAAAACATCGTCAAAGATAATATTAAAAAGAAAATTTTTTTTAAATCATTAACTTTTAAAAATAACTTGCCTAAAATAAGTAATCATAACTTTATTAAGAAAAATGTAAATATATAAATATATATACCTTACTATAGTTAAATATAACTTTTAAGATGATTTTCTGATTTTAAATTACCTATATAAAAAAAATATATTTTTGTCCATCCTTGATCGAGTTGTTCGTAAATTTTTTGAAAACTGCAAGTTGGATTATTTTTGATCGAATTTTTACTTTTTTAATATTTATAGTAGTTTTATTAATTGAAAATCATCAAATATTAAAATATTGGATACAAAAATTGAAAAATGTAAAAACATTAGATTACGAGTTAATTTGTTGATAAACTTAAGTCTGCTTTGAAAATGCATAAATCCGATAAATCCCTATAATATATGACGGACGAAACATAAATTCAATATGACGTACTAAAATTGTAATATATATTTCGGAGCCCACCCGAAAATAAAATCTAAATATACGGCCTTGGGCTCACGTTGCAGGATTTCGTTTTGTACCTATATATAAATATACGAGAAATAGACGTGTTTGACCGTTTCGGTATTTAGAAGTTAGGTACACTACCTATATATAATATTATTAAATGATAATTACGAAAATAATGGCCTTAAAAAAAAACCCATTCTATCCCCAACCCAAATGATATAATACGCGTTCATAAGTAATATATATGTATTTAAAAAATAAATTATAAATACTATAGTTTTAAGCAAAAGGTCTACCGTCCAAATACATAACAATTTTTTCTTAATTTACTCTATAAAGAGTGTAGTATTTTTATGTTAAAAACTTTTCAACCTGAAGACGTGATCTAATCGTGTACGTGATCCTATTTTTCGATCAAATATTTGGTCAGGAGAGTTCTTCAAAAAAAAAGAAGTTCCTTTTTTGATTTATTTTTTATCATTATTTTGTTTTAAAAAAAAAGAAACATTGTCTCAAAAATTTGATATAGTTGTCAAAATTTAGTTAGTTTGATTATTATTCTGTTATTATTAATGGAGACTCTAACACTACAGTAAACATGTCAAATGCCATTTGTAACTTCCGAATTGTTTATTCTATAGTACTGTATAGTATTCATCAACGAGAACACATGTCTTACAGCTGTATTTGAATCAGGCGAAGTTAAAGAAAATATTCAACGTCCATCTATATTGCTTTTATATTAAGTTCATTAAAATGTATAAAAGCAGACAAGTGATATTCGCGAGTGACATTTTTGCATTTGAAATTTTGTTCTTTAAACAATTCTTGAAATATTTTAAATCGTTGGAAAAAAATTATTTTCGTCGATACGTTCCAAATGTTTACGTTACAATTCCAACTCGGTATTTTCCAGCAAGTGCGTATAATACCCAGGACTATGTGAAAAGTACCTACCGATTTCTGTCGTATTTGAATCGTTTTCAAAAATGTTTTTCTCCCGTAAGAATCGAAAAATAGTTGTATTGAATATTGAATTTGGAATCCGGGACGAAATCCGAGAGGCTTTGCCCGGGACGCAATGCTGAAAACCGGTAGGGTACGGCAACCCTACCATCGCTATACCTGCCATCTTATCGGCGACGGAGGTGGGGGGGGAGGAAGGCTAAAAAAAAAAAAAAAAAAAAAAAAAAAAAAAAATGGAAAAAAGCCGAAAATTATAAAAAAAAAAAAATGCCAACGAAATGTACAATAGCGAGACGTACGTACGTACACACGAGTGATAGAATCTAATTTTCGATACACCCCGCGCACGCCGGCGCTATATACAATATTATACCCATAATGCAAAATACACGGGGGCGGCGTCGCCCGTCCGTGTGGAATTTCTTCACGTAAACGGAATAAAATATGGCGCGGGCGTCGTATACGAGTAAAGGTTAGCTGTTACGGCGCGTCGGTGTGGCGGCCGTAGGTGAGCCTGGGGGCGGCTCGGTCGTAGCGGGTGTGGTGTTATATAGTGTGGCAGCAGATGAGCATAAACGTAAGGGGAATAAATGATAACAATAAAAATATACACGTCGCATAAAAGCGGACTGGTATGTGCGCGCGTGTGTTCGGGTGGCGTATTATAGTGAGCTGAATAGCTGGGGAGTTTCTGAGGTCATGGGGTACTGCCGATGCTGTGCAACGTCCCCGGGGACCCCATCTAAGGGATCATGTTCTTAGGCTTTGTGACTGCGTGCGCGTGTTATTATTATATAGTGTATTTGTGTTATTGCCGATGCCTCGTACACGAGAGCCGGCGGAAAATGATAGCGATATCGCCCACTCCACCTCCCCTCCGCGGGACATACGCCGAACGGGGAAGGGGGAGGGGGACCCTTCTCCGGTCTCGCGCACGCACGCCGCGAAAAAAACACACATAGATACGTATATAATATACATATATTGTACAACGTGTCCCCCCCCCTCCCCCCCGGGGGAAACGGGAAATTTCGAGATAAAGAGCGAAAAATCGTAAATTATTTTTAAATCACTCGTATTACCAGTGAGATGTTGACCGGGTTTTTCCCCGATCCTCCTCGTCATTCGTCTCATTAAGACGTAACGCACCAGGCCTATGTTTCCGTGTAAAGTAAACGGGTCACCTTGGATGTTGAAAATAACAGCTGTCGACAAGTCTTGATAACAGATATTGTTCTGTAATCACTATAATCAGTAGACGCTTGCATTAATCAATGTGTTTGGGCCGCGGGCCGGGAGCTTCAAATATTATTAGCGGTGCCCGGACACCTATCATAATGTAACGCAACTACTTACAACTAAAGAAAAGAAAAAGGGGTGACTAATCGTAACAAATGGTAACTCAGATTGGTAGGTAATTACGAATTCGTGTATTGCCGTTACAAAATAATTCGACAGTAGGTAATAAGAGATTGACAAATATGAAAATTCACAGCAACACAAAAATCATATATAAACAGGTAAAATGGTAAATGGTAAATAGCCCTTTTGGCTCAACAAATAAATAAATAATAATGATTAGGTAGGTACTCACATAATAAGTCAGACTGGCCAGCTGCAACCCTAAACCTAAAATAAATCAAACACAAAAAAACCACACAAATGGTAATAAGTAGGTAATAACGTGAATGCATCTCTGGTAATTGTAACTAATATACTGTACAAATAAATCAGAGTAATTCAATGAACAGATTATTTTAAAATTGATACTAAGCACAAACAAGAATACAAAATAGTTATTAACAATATGTGTATTCTTGTTACTTAACAAAAATATCGATAAAGTTGTACTTAGGCCGTATAATACAATAATATAATTAATATTTGTACGAATTTCTTGTGACTATTAGAGCCGGATAATTAATATGGCATGCGTTACCCACACGTTGGTACACCGTCGGAGTATATAGGTACTTTGTACCTATGTACTTATGTACTTATGTAGGTACTTTCGTAGTTATTAGAACTACTACAATCTAAGCACACAATTATCACTACTATGCGATCTCAATCGATTATTAGAGTCGATTAGATTGACGAGAAATATTGAAAAATTTTAATTAATTTTTTTAATCTTTAATGAAAAATATCACACGATAAATAATATACTTTTTACCGAAACACTCACGTGATATATACAATAGGTCGACCGACATACCGAACGACAACGGTCGTGTAACAACTACTATATAATAATTTATAATACAGATAATAATTATAATTTAAAAGTGTGTCTGTGTGTGTATGGCTAATCGTGTTATCCGTGGTCGCGTAATTATGCGATAGTAATATCTAAATTCGGCGCCAATATCCTCCCCCCTCCGTTGAAATTTACCTTTCAACGTCTATACCCCTTCGTCTATAGGAAGTCGACATAATTTTGTTATTGGCCTACCCATTGTTTTACCACCTGAGGTACGCATGGAAACAACCCTGACCTTTCCGTCAGACCCTGGATGTAGCTCTATGATGAGAGCTATGTGCCACTTAAGGGGTGGTAGGTTGTCTTCCTTGACTATGACTAAATCGTCTATGGCTAGTTTGGTATTTCCAGATGTCCACTTCCCGCGGATCTGTAATTGAGGCAAGTACTCCGATTGCCATCGTTTCTAAAATGTCTGTAAAAGATGCTGTACAAATGTCCAACGTCGCATTGTGTTCGGTTCTTCCTTTGTTAAATCTGGTTCTGGGTGTGATGTTATAGATACGCCAAGTAAGAAATGAGCGGGTGTAAGTGGTATAAAGTCGTTTGGATCATTGGTGTTAGTGGTCGAGAATTGAGGCAGGCTTCAATTTTACAGAGCAGCGTACTGAGTTCACTTAGTGTTAATTTCGCCTCTCCAGTGGTTTTAGCTAAGTGGTATTTTGCGTTCTTAACTGCAGCTTTCCATAGCCCTCCAAAGTGAGGGGCTGATGGAGGGTTAAAACACCAGATAATCCTTTCATTGGCTAGCTGAGTATCAAGATGTTTTGCATAATTGTTCAATTCCTTGTTCGCTCCAATAAAGTTTGTTCCATTGTCGCTCCATATTTCTGCAGGTTTACTTCGTCTAGCAATAAATCGTCTTAAGGCAGCTATAAAAGCCTTACTAGTTAAATCCTCGACTACTTCAATATGAACTGCTCTTGTGGAAAAACAAACAAATATTGCTATCCAAGTCTTTGCTCCTGGTCTTCCTCTGATTCCACTTCGAATAATTAAAGGTCTAGCAAAATCAATGCCCTTGTAAGTGAAAGGACATGAACACTGTACTCTTTAATTTGGTAATTGTGCCATTATTGGAACAATAAAGGTCGGTTTGGTATGTATACATTTCACGCAGTGTCGGACAGTTGAACGTGCCAATAGCCTCCCACTCAGTGGCCAATAGCTCTGCCTGATCTCCGCTAACAGTAACTGAGGACTACAATGTAACAACTTCATATGATAATCTAAGAATATTAATTTTATAATTCTATGCTTGTGAGGAAAAATGATTGGTCTTTGATCTTGCGAAAAATTGGCATTTTCAAGACGACCCCCTACTACAATCATGCTATTCCTTAAACAGATACTCAATGACTTTAGTTTGCTTCGAACAGGAACGTCCTTATTTTTTAACAATGCTTCATACTCCTCTTGCAAAACTTCTCTTTGAGCATAAATAATCAGCCTCTGTTCTACAATCAGTAGATCCATAACTGTAAGGTAGAGTATTGGTTGTGGGACGCGTTTTGATTTGATGAATTCAATAAACCTCAACATCTACGCTGTTGTCCGACGTAAACGTTGCCAACTTGAAAATTAATCAACGAATCTATTTGATGACGGTACTGTTGTAAGAGCGAGGTGCATGATTTTTTGCTCTAGTAACTCTTCTCCGCTTGGTAATGATACCTGTTCTAATCGCCAACTATTCCGTTCCTGGGATAGCCATTTTGTCCGTTCCACCATAAATCAATGTTTTTAATTTCATGTGCTCTTACACCTCTTGATAACACATCTGCTGGATTATCATGTGTCTTGACATAGTACCATTGCTCTGTGATAGTAAGCTATAACGACTAATTAGATTGGCGAGAAATATTGAAAATTTTAATTAATTTTTTAAATCTTTAATGAAAAATATCACAGGATGAATAATATACTTTTTCACCGAAACACTCACGTGATATATACAATAGGTCGACCGACACACCAAACGACGAACGACGACAACGGTCTTGTAACAATTACTATATAATAATTCACTATATTATAACGTAAAAGTGTGTTTGTGTGTGTATGGCTAATCGCGTTATCCGTGGTCGCTTAATTCTGCGATAGTTATATTTAAATTTGGCGCCAACAGAATGCATATAAATATATATAATATATAGTGGAATTAACGTTACTAACTTCAAAGCGTATAATGATTTTACCATAAATATTCAAACAATAGTGTTTACAGCTGCCATCGACTATCTGCGGCTGCTGAGTGTGAGGTTTCCCCGTTCTGTTGAAACTCGTTGTCTACCATACATTATCTTGGAACTATTGATTGTAAATTAAAATTGAGAAATAAATCATCAATATTCCTCTTGATATGATATGATAAGTAATGTGCATGTATTGGTCTCGTGTACGTACAGCGTACATCGTCAAAAGTCGCTAGCCCGGCCTTTCCTCGCTCTCGTACACGCACGTCGCAAAAACACATACATGTATACATATATTATACAACGTGTCTCCCCGGGGAAACGGGAAAATTTTGATATAAAGAGTGAAAAATCGTAAATTATAATAAAAATAATAAAATGACTCATATTACGAGAGAGATATTGACGGGTTTTTCTCCGATCCTCGTTATTCGTCTCATTAAGACCTAGTTCACACGCAGACCTTTAATCGCACGTTGACATTAATACCACACCAGGGCTATGTCATTGCCTATGTTTCCGTGTAAAATAAACGGGTGGCCTTGGATGTTAAAATAACAGCTGTTGACAAATTTTGATAACAGATATTGTTCTGTAATTACTATAATCAGTGCATATAAATATATATAATATATGGCGGAATTAATATTACTATAACTTCAAAGCGGGTCCTCAGTTTTACGTTCGATGATAACTTCAAAGTGGGTCCTCAATTTTTGTAAACAAACTGTTGCACGTTAAGTGACATTTCTATAATGTTCTATGATATCACTGTTTACACGGTTACTGATTTTATGCGTTAACGCACGTTTATACACACTTGACAGTCGAGTGTTGTATTCTATCGAAGATGGACGTTGCAGATGCAATTTGTTTATGAATGCCATATCTAAAAAGACAGCGTCATAGACAAAAAGAACTAAAATATTGAGTTCATCTTATTTTACAAAATAGACACTAGTCTCAGGAGTTATAAACCTAAATTTTTCAATTATTTTAGGATGTCAATTTTGTTGTTATTTGAATATTGACTACTCATCATATTCCAGATTGAAGGTCTTTTTTCGATTTCGACGATGAATAAATCAGTATCAAATTCTTCTCCGTCCATTTTTGATTTTAAAGAAATTTTTTTCGAAAAAATAACTGAAAATATTGGACAGCAAGAATTTTTGTTGCTTCAAAACGCGCGTTATAACTGAACACATCAATGCAAATCTATATTTATGTTTAGACATGTTCTAAAGCGCGTAGATGTAGATAAAGTATTTGCGTTTAGTACCCACAAACGCGCGTTATCAAATGTACAATTAATAGTAATTGTAAACTCGCGTCTAACGTCTGTCATGTGAACTAGGCCTTATGGTTGCAGGACGAGCAGAGTCGGTACTAGTAGGGGGAGGGGCTGAAACGGGGGTTTGGCCCAGGTGTGAAATATTTGGGAGGCTTAAAAATTTTGATGGGCGGTATAATATTTCGTTTTTTTTTTTTTCATAGTGAATTTCTCGATTTCTCGGAGAAAATGTATACTATATAAGGCGTAATATAAACATTTTTCCCAGGTAGCAATAAATCCTAGTTCCACCCTTGTGTGCTAGAGCGGTAGATAATGTGATCGCACGACAAAAAACCCACGCTAAAAGGGGTCTAGGGATCTCGAAAACCATAAAATTATTTTACCATAAATATTCAAACAATAGTGTCTAGAGCTGACATCGACTATCTGTGGCTGCTCCGTGTGAGGTTTCCCCGTTCTGTTGAAACCAATGGACTACCATACATTGTCTTGCAACCATCTGATAATCTGAAAATTAAAATTGAAAAATAAATCGTCAATATTCCTCTTGATATGATATGACGAGTAATATGCACGAGTCTGGCACGTGCATCAACACACAATACTTTCTTTCGATTAACTAAAAAATACAACCAAGTATATCGTATTATGGAAATACATTTTTTAGGAAACAATATATTTAGGAATACTATATTATATAAAAAAAAATTCGGGGATGGAGGTTGAACTTTCGCTACTCTACCTGGTACGATTAATGACATGATTTTTCAAACATAATTTTCCCAAATGAAATTTCCACATTGAACCTTTTCCAGTCTAGTAATGGGTACTAATGAATAATATTCGATAGTCGTCATGAACCATACAATTATTTTACGTGACTGAATATTTCGACTCAGTAGCGTATTTACGAAGTTATTTCGGTGATATATTTACCCCCCCCCCCCCAGAGTCTTTTATATTTATTTTTAGATTTTGTAGTGAAAAATATATTGGTTTTACAATTATATGCTTTAGATTCTAAGCGTAGAATGTATTTTTATTTTATTTTTTTACATATGTAAGACGTAGTTATATACAATTTTTTGATAGGAAATTCGTTTTAGGTGGTACCTACTTTATAAAGGTCATTTTTTGATTTTCCAAGTACTTTTCAATAGCATAATAAAAAACTATATTTTATAAATGTAAGGAAATATCACTACAAACTATTATAAATAATTTTAAAATAACAAATAAGGTAGCCATGGTTACTAACTATATGTGTGGTATATAGAATTTAAATTTAGGTTAATATATTTGTGTGCGTTTATATACCTACATTTTTGGTGAAAAGCAGTTGAATAGGAGTTTTCAAGTAACCATAACTTAAATAGAAAATTTGTTTTGGTTTGTATTTTAAAGAAATTTCTAATTGTTTTCAGTAGTTTTTTAAGCGTAAAGGAAAATTAATTAATTACCGAAAGTAATAACAATTTTTAATAAATCAGAAAATAATACTACAGCAAGCTTTGCTCAGAATCGTTTTATTAAAATCAATGATTTATCATTGCTTTGAAATTTTTTATAATTAATTAAATTTATTATTTTAAATCTTAAACCGCAACCACAATCAGTGTGTTATTAATAGTAAACTTTTTATTGTATTTTTTATGATTGGAAATTTAAATAACCACTCATATAATGCTTACTTTGAAGAAATGATCCCAGAGAATAGATATTATTTTGTAATAGAAAATATTGATAAAAATTTGATGAAAAAAATTTGAAAATGAAAAATTATATACACCAAAATAAGTAAAAATAATTCCTATATAAGTGTACCTTACGTACTTAAAGGTAAGATAACAATAATAAGGTTCACAGAGGGGAAGGGGATATAGTTCCTCTAAAGCGCTGATTTTACTTTCTCGTATTTTGTCGAAAATCGATTACAGTATTGTAATAATCCGGCAAAAAAAAAAAATTCAAATATAAAATTTAATTTATCCATAATAATACATTTATACTACACTTGACCAATATCTCAACAAGGGTACCTCAAAACAGAAATGTTGTAAGACCTTTTTTGAGTATTTCATTTTGCCTAACATATATATCCATGTAGGTTTTGAATTTCAAAACTCGAAATATTGTAAGTCACACTAATTTATATCATCAGTATTTGAGGTTTTTTCATGTGCGTTGACTTATACGTATACTTATATAATACGGTGAACATAAATCAAATTTTCGGCATGGCTTGCTTGATGTCCTCGTATCGCCCATCGCATGCCATCATCACCGCCGAAGGGAGAAACCGTGGGGGGTTGAATAATTCTAGAGACGTATTTCGTATAGGCTGCATAAAGATTTACTATATACATGTATGTAATAATATAATAAAAGTTTTAAAATACAATGTCCCCGGAAGAATAACGAAAGTGAATATGCGATTTGCGATAGCGAGAGGGTCGAGTTTCTGACGCGAATGCAGCGCTATATTTACTTTTAAGATATACCATATATATGTATATATATATATATATATATATATATATATTATATACATTACACTAACCCAACCTGTAAATGATAGCTGCGCTTAATATTTAACGCGCAGGGCTTTTTCCGTATATAATTTTTATAATATTCTATATTATTATATTTATGTATGGCCTGTATTCTGTTATAATATTCTGTACGGAATTGTACGCATATATTACAATAGCTATAGTGGTATATGTATTATACACGCAAGCTAAAATCATATTATATTATACCAACGAGTACATATATATATATATATATGTGTGTGTAGATATTGTTATGTTCTTTTTGGCCGTGTCTAGAAAGTGAAATTATTTTTCCTTTTCGTTACCTAAATACAACTATACTTTTTGCCAAACGTTTTGCGCCGCGTATACGCGAGAAGAACGGATCAATGTGATTGCTTTATATAACTGTACGCACGAATTCTCCAACGTCTTCATTGTTGACACACACAACACACATGTAAAACTAAACTTTAGTGAACTTTTCCACAGATACTTAAAAACTATCGGCTATACTTCAATATCGATCGATATGGTCTGAATTATTCGGGCAGCTATTCCGAACTATTCGATAAAAAAAATACAAGCATCCGGTTTGCCTAAACTATTCGATAGTCGAATCGGTGACGTATTTACAATTTCCTTCTGAGGGGTGATGGCCAGAAAAAAAAGTGTTAACAAAAAAAAAAAAAAAAATTATAATAATACTGACAAATTTGAAATGCCGCGAAGTTTTAAATGCTATCAATTTTTAAATGCTGTCAAGTTTTAAATGTTGTTAAACACGAGTATATAACAGATAACTTTCTCGTATTATTTTTTTGTGGGATATATATATAAATATATATTTTAGATTCTGAGCGTAGCCAGGGAGCTAGTGGTTTTACAATGATGTTTATTTTTTTTTTTTCTCTGTTCACAAATTTACTACCAGAAGGAGTGCTCCGATCTTTACACTCATACCCTGTTTCCGGTAGCAAATTGCATCTAGTTGGTACTTTTGAGAGGTCATTTTTC
>JAIPRL010008029.1:0-21483 GCA_025469235.1 Pemphigus obesinymphae | reverse complement strand
TAGTTCGAAATTCACCGCTGTCATCGTTTAGCGCTGCAAGTCAAATTGAGTAAAAAGAACATTTCAGACCGGGTAAAACAATGATAACAGATCGCCGTTCGGCATCCTGTATATCTTAATTCGTGGTTTTTAGTGAACATGATTTTTGCCGTTAGTATTATTTTTTTCATCAGTAATGAACTATTTAACTTAAATTGTAATTTGTATGTAGACTATAAAACATATAATAATCACTCGGTCTCTGATTTTCATGAGAAAATAATGTTATATAAATTTTCGATGTAAATCTCAAAAATAATTTTCTATTACAGTCCAGTCTGTAAATAGTATATTCAGTACCTACACAACAAGCATTATATATATTATATGCATTATATATACATCTATTATAATATTATATAAAATGAAATTTAATAATTCATATTTTTATTTATTCAGAGAAATGTTTAATTTTTTAAATTTAATAACTATGAATTAAATAAATTTATAAGGATAAAAATATTTTATTATATTAAAAAACATTTATATTTTCGATATAAATGAGGCATGCAGGTCTTGCTATAACCAACAAAATAATGCACACTCCTTTTTGTAAAATGTAAAAAAAACGATATTATCTTTTAACTGCAGTCTTGAAAAATATTTTTTCAAACAAAATCGAGTTGATTCCGATATACGTACTTTTTTCTCAAGTGTAACTCATAACTAGACTTAGCCTTGCCTAATATTGATTATTATTTATATTATAAAATCAATGATGCAAATAAGATACGCCCCTAAGATATAATATATTCAAACATAATATTATATTTATTGGTATATTAACTATCGTTTATTATTTCAAAATATTACTGATTAAAAAGTATTGCCGGTAAAACTTCTTTAACTTTTCATCACATGAACATTTTTCGTAAATCATAAATATAATTTTCATTTACCTCTGATAAACTATTATTATTAATAATATTTATTTACGCCAAAACAGGCAATTTTTGGAAAATACATAAAATAAAATAAATACAAAATATAGAAAAAAGTACAGTAATAAAGTAATACATTGTCTGCGTACAGGTAATATCACAAATAGTGCGTGAATATATATAAAAGTTAGGTTAAGTTACAATTAAATTAAACTGAGTAGGGTCACAGACCCGCTATATTAATAGTTAAAAATAAATAATGGTCGAATTATTATTGATGTGAATATGGTTATTTACTAAAATTTAATCATTTATTATAACGGGTGAAAAAACCGATTATCAAAGTATCTAAGTGTCGTGTCATTTAAATTCGTATATCAGACATATTCTGTTGGTTCTAAAAGTGAATTCTTTTTTTGCGACATACAACGAATACAATTTTCATAAAAAAAATATACTATACCTCGTTTGCGAAACCTTATCACGTACGCATATGCCGTAAGTATACCCTTACTGAAAGCTACAGGTTATAATATAATAATGTATACATTGTGCACATTCACTTTTGCAGAGAATACAACATTATAAAAGACAACACACGGCAATAAGAACAAAAACAAAAACACGGTTCATTTTAATTTTATTCAAATCATCAATTAAAGTATAATATATATTTTTTAATTTTTTTTTTTTTCTTTACATTTTACAAAATAAATAAATATACTTCTTAAGAGTAGGTATATATTGATTTACAATATCACTTTATGAGTTCATATTGGTTACATATTATAGGTACATAACCGAGGAAAAATAAATAATAAACAAAATTATAAATTAAAACCTAATCAGACTTTCTATGGGGTAGGTATATATCGAGGAATTCAATTTTGTAACTTTATGACAATAACATTTAAGTTTTACAATGTTATTTTATTATACATGACTAAAATTAAATAATAATAAGTAATAAAACACAAATGCATAAATTAGTGATAATATATAATATTATTATTATATACCTAAATAAGGTTTTTTTTTTTCTTTTTATTATTATTATTTGCACGTGTACTGCAGGAACAGTTAATACATTATAAATATATTATAATTAGTATTTTATCGGTTAATATTTTACTTATGATTTTATTATCGTATATATTATAATATGACCGACTTTTTTTTCCCCATAATATAATATAAGTTTTATTTATATTACATATTATTATATATATAAATTAAAATTATTTTCGTTTTCATTCGTTAAATATTTTATGGAACTATGTATTGTTTACACTTTAACTAAATCTACATATTATAACTATTATAATATTATATATAGTATATTATATATTATTATAATTATAATATTAAATATGTAAATTTTATATTACACATGCATTTTAATCTATTTCATACACACATGATTGATGATATTATGTATACAATAGTAAGTTTAGGTATATATTATTATATATTATTATTATTTTTTTTTTTTCATTATTATTTTAAGTTATCTTATAATTTAAAAGACTAGTTAATGCAAATCAATCGCAAATAGTTGATAAATATACGACGACGTTATGATAATGTTCCATTTTAATATTATGTGGATATATATATATATATATATATATATGGATCGATTTATAATAATATGTATACCTCTATGCCGAGGAGGTTTATACGTATACTCGTATATAATAAATATTTAAAACTTAGGACATCCTGCAACATTCGCGAGCATTATTCAACCGATTCAATAAATATTCAAATCCAATAATAATAATAATAATAATAATAATAATTATAAATGGCAAAAGAAAATTAACCTTATACAAAACAACGGGGGAAAAAAAAAAAAAAAAACAACAGAAATCAAGCATACCTATATGATATATATATATATATAAATAACACACGGGGAAAGTATAACAAATTAAAGCTGATATGTAGGGCCTATGTGTATATATGTATAACAGAAAAACTAACGAGAAACAATAAATGGTTCGTTTTAACAGATACAATTATATAGGTACTGTGACTTAATGTAGTCATATTAAAAATGGAAATAGAACGTGCACAACAATCATAATTATAACGCGTTCGAAATGTATCCAAAAAATTATTTTTATTTTATTTTTATTTTTTTGAAAATATCAAAAACATAAATAAATTATATCGGTATAACGAAAACGTTATTTTCATCATACAGCACCACGGGTATATTATTATATTACATTTACATACTTATAAATATATGATTTTATTTCAAGTAATAAAATAATACTCTCAAACTAAAAAATATAGACACCTATACGCAATACGTCTAGGATATCATAAATCGATGCAGGATAATAAGGAACACGAAGGATACGCAGAAACCGAACTCTTCGCCCCCCCCTCCTCCTCCTCCTCCTCCTCATTTAAACGTACAAATTTTCACGAAGGTCGTGCAGGTCAGTCGATTCCGACAACGATTGTCCGGCATACGATGACCGACATCGTTTTAACTAAAAATACAATAACTCCAATTTTTTCTTATAAATTATATTAATAATTATATCCTTAAATATATATATAAACTTAAACACTGCGCGTCATATATTATAATACATAATATACAATATTAAATAAATTATTAATACCAATAGGCCAATAAATATACGGTGATTTTTTTTTTTTTTTTTTTTTTTTCATAGACCCATAGGAAGTATAAATAATTTTTAAGAAATTCTTTCAGTAATTTATTTCTATAACAGACATACTCTATTCTATATTATTTCATATTTTTAAATCTCCCCCCCCCCTTATATCCTAATTTTTTAATAGTATATCAACATTTGGTTTTCAAACGGCAGCCCATGGTCTAAATTACAAATTGTCAACGAATATATTTTTTTATAAGAATTGAAACCATATAGGTTGTCATTTGAAAATCGAATTATTTATACTTTCCCAGAAATAACCTAGCTGGCCAATGATGAAAAACAAATCACCTCTATATAGCTGGTACGTCGTCACGATATTTATAATTATAATATACCTGTGATTTAGACATTCGAAAAAAACAAACAATATCAACGGCGGTCGATTCAGATACCATTTGTATAAAAAATGAAGAAAATATATATAAACACAAAAATACTGTATAAATGTCATGCTCCGGGTCTGGAGCAGTAGCAGTCACACATTTTTTTCTTTCTTTTTTTTTTTTTTTTTTTAATGTTTTTTGGCCGATACTTCTTCGGAAGGTGTGACCGGTATTGTCCATTTCCATCGACAGCCATATCGTTTTTCCTGGCTGAAACAAAATACAATATTGAATTACCAAACGATTTTTTCCTCACAAATTTTTATAACAATACATATTATATACATAATATATAGGTAGGTTATATAAATCGGTATCATTCTGAACGGTAGTTTTAAATAATTTTAAAACACGGCCGTTTTTATAATATTTCAATAAGTGTTATTATTAACCTATTGTTACATATTATATTACACCTATTTACATATACAATATGTTATTACTTAAATTATAACGGTAAACATATAAGTAACGTGAAATATTCCGAACGGGTATAAATAATACGATTATTTTGATGGTCACACGTTTAAGTCTACAGACAGCCAGACAGGTATAGCTGGTACAAGGTTTTGGATTCAATATTTTAAAATTTTCGTTTTCTTCGAAACGACAAGATCTAAATAACCTTACAAAAGCTCTCGGAATATTCGAAAAGCTTGATTTGATACACCCATTTCTTTTATTTTTATTCTAAAAAATAAATCGATTTGACACGTAAATTATTAGACAGTTGATCGAAATCGCACGGAAGTGAGTAAAATCACGGGTAAAATTAATTAAATCCAAATACTTGATTTTACCAGTTTTCGTTCAGGCAACAAAATTTTTAATTTTCAAGAGAAAACGAAAATTTTAAATAGCCAAAAGATTTTCAACAAAAAATAGATTTATTCGCATTAAAAAAAAATAAGGGTGATCAATATTTTACATACTTATAACATTTCAATACATATAACACCCGGTCAGGAATCGTCAAACTGTATATAATACCTATAAGTTATCATCAGTTAATAATTTGACATATATTTTATATTAAATAATAATAATAATAATAATAATAATAATAATAAAAGGATATCAGTGCGGTCATTTTTAAAAGGTTCAATTAGAGAATTTTTAAAAAACGTTAAGAATCTAACAATTGAAAAATGTTTATATGCATTTTAAAAATGAATAACAATTGGTCCCATTACTATACAATTTTATTTAAAATATTACTTTTGTATTTCTAATTTATAACAACTTAAAAACACCGAAACAAAAAATAAATGATAAACAACATTATTTAGTGCTCTACGTAGCCGTTTTGTAATACGCGCATTTAAACACGTTTTATGAGTTATTACAAAACTAACTTTTTTGATTTTTATAAATAAATCTCTTAAAAAAAAATTTGAAGAAAAAAGGCTACGTAGGGCACTAGATAATGTTTTTATCTATAATTTATTTTTCCTTTCATATTTCTAATATGTTTGTAAGTTGTGTGAAATGATGAATGAAATGAAAATGCTGACATGAGTTTTGCATTGAAAATTGTTTACACTGATATCCTATATTTTATATATAGTACGATAGGTACTATATTTTTGTATTATAAATAATACATATATAATAAGTTCATTCATTATATTTATAGTAAAGACTATACGAAATAATAACTATAATATTATACCATAATAACGGTTTGTAAAGAACTAAAGTCGTATACTTGCTCTAAATAATTAATTTAAAAACTACCGTCCATGACACTTAATAATACCTATCTATTATACTATCTATACCTAGTAAAATTGTATTCTTTTTCACCATCTGATGAATTATTGACAACGAGATTATTAAATATTTTAAACTATAGAATTATTATCACGTATATCGGCTATGGTGGATATCTGATGTTATATTATATCAGGATATAACATCCTCGTGTTTCAATGATTTAAACAGTTCACAATATGACTCCGAGATTTTATCACATATTTACCGAGTTAATATTTTGTAATAAGATAGTAAACGAGATAATATGTAAATAGTTGATATTATCGAAAAAAATTCGTATTTCTAAAACACTATTATTATTATTAATTATGTACTTTAAAAAACTTTCTAAAGTATAATTAATAATTATTGATAATCTTTATATACTACCTATATATTTATATTTATATTTTATATATATATAAATAAAAAGCCGTTTTTTTTTTTTTTTTTTTATCCATGAATGTAAATCTGCACAGTTTGAGATAAGTACCTATCGAAACCAAATTTTTACCGACATTCTCCTAACTTCCAAATTATTGTCAAAACTTGGAACATACTTCCTTCCTGTATGTCATGACATACAGGTCATTTTTCGAAATTCGACCTTTAAGTGGGTTTCAATTTTACTATTTAATTTTATTTTATTTTTTACTTTAACCCGGCAGCAACGGATAATTATTCAACTATAGGTATATAATAATTAAAACATATTGTAATAGCCATGATTATTTTTTTAAAAATTCAACACAAGACGATTTGTGCATTTCATCGTATCTAAAATACCTATAGGTATTTGGTATTTACTTAAATTGTATCATAATAAACAATAATTTAAGCAAATCACGTAATTGACAAGCATAGTAATTGAAGTTAACGTCACGATTTTTAAAAAGAAAAAAACAAACATAATGAATAAATAAACCGAACAGCAAACAAACATTCAATATACGTAAGTAGGTATAATAAAACATTTATAGAGGTTATTTTTCAGTAAATAATTCAGTTTTTCAAAACTCGTGGTTTATTTAATTTGTTTCTTACCTCCAAAGTATAATAAAAGAAATCTAGAGGTAAAAGTCGTTCTGTAGGTATAAAAGGTAAATCCATTCGTTTTATGTGCCTACTTATTGTTTCATAGGTATATATTAGAATTTGTAAACAATTTATATATTGTACTTAATAATATAAATATACCTTTATTACTGTAGTTATTATCTTCAAAATTCTAAAAATATATCAACATGGTATATGAGTAGAATTTTTTTTAAATCGAATCACTATATAACATACAATACATATAATACTATAAAACATTTAATGAATCATATATTATATGTTTATTAGTTATAAGTTATAAGTCCGGATTTAAATTCTCTAAAAACAACCAAAAAATGCTCTAAAAAATATCTAAAATGCCATAAAAAATGTCTTAACCAAAATAATGACCTTAAAAATTGATCCATTTTTTATTTTTTTTTATTACTTACAAAAAATTAATTAAATACATATTTAAATATTAAAAGAAGTTTAAACATTTTAAATTAATAAAAATGTGACCAGAAACTTTAAATAAATATTTTGTCAACGCAGGTTTTGACCGGTGAATAACATCACAGCTCTTGGGACAGTATTCAATCATACTAAAATATAAAAATAAGATTATGTTGAATTATACGTTATATTATTTTATTTTTAATGTATTTTCGAATAGAATTTAGTTTCATTAAAACAATTATCGACATATTGACATGTAGATAGATAATTGGAGTGGAAAATATTATGAAAAAAATTTCAAATTTATTTTGAATTGCATAATTTTACTTTAACAACTCGTAAAATATATAACTATGCATTAAAAATTAATAAAATTACCGAAAAATCCTAAAAATGCAAAATAAAAGTTTAAGTTTTAAAGTCTCTGTTACATGAAACAAATTATGTAGGTATTTGGAATGCATTTTTTTAGAGAACCCAAAAAAAAAAAAAAAAAAATGCACTTTGCATTGAAACCTGGGCCCTACTTATAAGGTATTAAAGCCAGTTTATAAATTTTTAAACAATAGTTTACTCTATTCCAACCAATAAGCAAGTTGTTTGCGCATGCCTGCAGCGTGTTGGTTGCCAACTGCTTCTACAAGTGTATGCGCAGGGTAATGTTAAGGTGACATTTTTATTCGGAATAATTTAGATCCATAGTGGACTTTTTGATCAGAGGATCAAAATGTCATCGTTATAGTAGGGCGATATTGGATCCACTGGGGACTCTTTGATCCCAAAAGGATCAAAATGTCGTCGGATCAAAATGTCCTCAGATCAAAATATCACCGAAGAATCAAATGTCCTTAGAGGATCAAAATTCCTCTTTAGACCAATGATGAGCAAGAGGGTGGCGTGGTTTGACCGTAGCCGACCAAAATTCGAATTTGCATCTTATTTGGAATAGAGTAGATATATACATATAATTATTTTTATATAGAAGTTTTAACTTTATCGAAATAATATATTGTCAGAAAAACTGGACATAACAAATGTAATTCGACATAATATAGGTGTTAAAAACTATTGTAATGTACATTGACACCCCAAGGTAAAAAATCATAATTATATAATATATTATATTACCAATTTGTCTATGTTATACTATACGTATTTACAAGGTTTTGATTAATTTAATATTACAAAATAAATGTTGTTCTTATTTTATTAATATTACGCGATAATCATATATTCACATAACGTTTCAAATTTGTTCATTTGAGTACCTATACTATTTAATGAATAATACAATATAAAAAATGCAAGACAAACGGTAAAAATTTTGCCAATCATTCAGCATAATACATTAAATAGGGCTTGTAGGTTTAAATATATAAATATTACGTAAATATCTATAATTTAACTATAAACGAAACTATAATATGAACATTAAGTTATAATATACAATGTGAGGCTTTAAAGTTTTCAAGCCCCGCGCAGTTATTTTTCCCTATTATTATTATTTTTTTTTAGATTCTTTCTGAGCGAAGCGATGTAGTGTTGATTGTTTTACGATGATGTGTTTTTACTTTATTTTATTACATCTTTTTATGTCTGTACGCAAAAATTCTAAAAGAAAAAGTACTTCGATCATTACCTACATGTATAGTACCATTTTCTGGTAGCGAATTGCATCTAGTTGATACTTTGAAGAGGTCATTTTTGGATTTTTAAATTTTTTCAATAATCACGTAAGAAAAACAACTATCAAAAAATTAGTATAAAAATCGGTAAACACGATTATGGTAAGATTCTTCATAACTCCGAAAATATTGTATTATATTGTATATGCTATAGTGGCATGACATTTTCACTACAAACGTATATACGTAAAATATTAATACAAATATTTTTTCGAAAAATGTTTATCCATTTTTAGGTTATTTATAACAATATGTAAAATTGAAACATTTAATTCATAATGAACTTAACTTTAGTTTTCAAGACCTGAAAATTCAATACAATGTTAAAAGTACGCCATTCTAACTACATACAAAAAATTTAAAAAATCGGTATTTACGATATTTTTTTTTTTGTATACCCATTAAATTTTTTCGACATTTAATTATAATAAAATGTGTTCGAATTTTGGGAAAATGATGGATCTAACTTGAAATTTTCACTAAATACATATTAGCACACTATAAATATAAAAAAATTTTGGAATTTTTTTACTAATTTCGGGCTATTTATAGCAATTTTTAATTTTGAGACATTTAATTCATAATAGGTATTTTCTACTTCACAGAAGAATTCGATTTGTCGCATATTTTTAATTTTTAAAAAAACATGTGTATTTTGATCAAAAAAATAATGATGAAATCAAAATTTTGCGATCGGACTTGGTTTTAAAGTAATATCAAATTTAAATTTAGCGATTTTACTATTTTCTTTTAGTAGGTTCATTTTTCTAAATTTCTCAACATTCCTACGTAGGACTAATGGTAGCTAATAATGTTTTCAATGCTTTGGGTCCGTCCTCGGCTCGAATCTTTTTATTTCCAAATAATTATTTGCATTTTTTCAACTGTTCATCATATTATATAATATTATCATATTATTATTTATTAGTAATAAATTATAGAGTAATTGTTTAGTACATTCACAAAAGTTTCGCTCAGAATCGACTTTTTAGAAAGAAATCATTTATCATTGCTTTAAAATTCAATATATCCGTCATCATTGTCCTAATCACAAAAAAAAAATACACTCGTTAACTGCATACCTCAGGTATACCTCTAATAAAACCTATACATATCTCAACAATTATGTGATTATATTCAGCGCGAACCAATTATTACAATTTTTTTTACATATTATATAACATATTTTATCTAAATTAAAATTAAAATGATGAATATAGGATATAAAATGTATATTTCATAAGAACAATCGTTAATTAATGTAATCGTTATAATATAATGTTATGTCACTAAGATAGTGTAGCCCAAAGTATGAAAATGACAATATATAATTTATCATACAACAATATATATCTTTATGCACGGCATGTTATGTGGGTGTAAACTGTAAATGTATATATTGTTAAAGATTTGTCCCTTAAAATGATCTTAATAAATTAAAATAGATATTTATAAATAAATGAAAAAAAAAAAAATAGGATAAAATGCATATTTTATTATCTAGTATAATATATATATATCATTATATACCTTGTGGTTTTTCATATTTTGTTCTGATATGGTGAATTCGAAAGATTTATGTAGACATTTTTGGAAACATATATAATATATAGTATCTACTACATCGATTTAGTGATAATATTATAATTTTTGGATACTTTAGAATAGGTAATTATCAATTTATCTGCTTAATAAATTTGAATTTCACTTTTTACGTTTTTAATTCAATCTATTATAATACTGCAGTTAACTTTCGAATTATAAATAATTATTAAATCAAATAAATATTTCAAGATCTTATTAAAGTATAAAATTAATTAGTGACATTACAATCAACATAATAATACTTTATTATTTATTTATGTAGCTAAAAATGATAATCAATAAAAACGATAACTACTATATACATTATAGGCATATAACATAAAATCTAATAATATTCAGTACCTACCTAATCAAATAAATAAATAATAATAATAATAATAAATAATACCTAATAAACTCAACAAATATAAAATATTATATTCACTTGGTGATTTTAAATATTACTCATTAATTACTGGCCAAGCCCGTCAAGGTTAAATTTAAATAATACTATTTTTAAATTGTATCTAATTTATTACATAATTAAGTAAGTATTGTCATAAAATGTTTTATAAATACGTCGAATAAATTGTTTTCATCCGAAAAATGAAGATTAAAATTAACTGGGTATACTGGGTACCACCCACATGGCATGTAATATGTACAATAAATGGTCAGTCTATTAATTAGTTGTCGTTGTCCATAAAATTTTCATTATTTTCAAAATCTTTCTTTTATTTCAATACAGTTTATTATAATTTATATTTTCAAATAAAAACAAGGATAAAATCAACATCTAAATATACACAATATTTCGAGCATTTAAGATTTAAAAAAAAAAAAATGTTTTTAACCATTTAAATACCTACTTACATATTTTACACTGCGGAGTAACAAATAATAATTAAATTAAGTAACATTAAAATGATATTACGAGTTACGACACGCTCAATTATAAATGATATATTAGTGAATGTATATATATATATATATGCAAATTAGTGATATCCGAGGTGATGCATAGCTATTGTGTGTCATCTGTTCATTTCATTAACTTTCAAAAGCAAAATGTTAAAGAAGAAAAATCAAACGCTTATAATACCTAACCGTACAGTACAATAAAATGTTAGATATTTCTCATATTATAATAAGTTTATTTTTGAGAGGGAAAACATTTGTGCATTATACATTTATCTGAAATCAGATTATAGAGGAAAATATAATAAAATTCAAACACGCACAGTGGACGAAAAAAAGTGAAGTTTTCCATTATGTTTTTAATTCGTTTAGCTTCGATTCGATATTATCAGTACCTCTACCTATAGTAATATTTTCAAATAGAGAGTTAATATTACTGTTTTTACTTTCTCGAATTTTTCACAGTGTTGTAATCATTTTTCCAAGTAACATTTTATTTTAATATACTAGAATGCATTTTTTGTTGTACTAAATACCTATACAGCCAAAAGCATCAGGACAATACCAGTCTTGTTGATGGAATTATAGTGACGGCATGCAGTACGGCACAATTAAATAAAATATGAATGTCCAGCGCGAAAAACATAATCAAATATATTCTTCTCCGTAAAATAAATATATACGTATTACAAATAATCCATTAAATTATAGTTTTATGTTCTCAAAATTATTCGTAAAATATACTTAGTTTATTGATATATTTTTAATTTTTGTTATAGGTTAGTCCTGTAGTAGTGAGGAGAGGGTGTAAAACACCAAGATATTTAAAATTCTCTGATAATCTCTGAAAATCTCTAGTTATTTAATTGATAATCACTATAGAATTTATGGAATTTCTAGAATATTACTATATTGGTATTACTGCAGTAGAAATAATTGTTCATAGTTTACAGACAATTTCAAAAATAACGATGTAGGTACCTATATTATTTAATACCTTCAGTATTACTTTCGTTTCTGCTATTTCATAAATTATAACTATTTTCATTAGGTATAGCATTTGATTTTCTAAAATAATAATAAGTAATAACTATAAGTATTCAGGCCTGGATTAAGACATTTTGTAGCCCAGGGACCACGTTTTTAACGATGCTATTTTACAAGTATATAAAAAAAAAAAAATTAAAATCTTGTAGATAACTTTAGGCAGGTATAGCTATATTTATTTTGATTTTTTGAAATTTGATGAACGCGCCTCGTTCACATGCTAGGGTATTTCCAGTTTTAAAAAATTAGAAAAAACGTACCTATATAACTGGCTTTTTTCCTGATACACGTTACAATTTTGATAGTACAAAATATATTATGAAGAACACCTGAGTAAAAAACGCCTACGAGATACCATTGGAAATTAATATTAGAGCTTGGACGCACACCTCAAAATTAAACTTGCACGATCCAACGTCTTTTCTTTACGTGGGTTCTCCTTACCCGGACATTTTACCCGAGAATGCACTCAAATACAAACTTTTCGAAAACAATTTGCACGAGCAAAAGTTCGTGATTTATTTATAGACGCTGTATAATTTTGCGTGAATTTCGATCATTTTTATTTTGGTTAATAGCATTATGGTAATACTGCTACCGAATTTACATGAAATAGGTATAAAATTACCGAGTGCCTGTCCACGTTCGGCAAATATTTTCTTTGAGCATGGCCCAGAGATCGACAATTTATGGCCCAGGTGTTCGAGGTTGCTTGCGAACAGTCACGAACAGAATATTCACGTTCGAGGTAAAACATAACATAGACATCTAAAAAATTTGTTAGAGTTCGAGTGTGTTGCGAGTAAAATGGTCAAATGAGGTCCTACCTTGGTGTGCAAGTGTACATATATATATAACTATGGCTGTTTTGTTTTAATCGTCGTCTCAGACATATCCGAATCTGATGACTTAAAATACACTATTATATGGAATTTATTAGAATATTAGATACCTACTAATAATCGCAATAAGCATTTTTAGAATTTAAAATACAAAGTGTTAGTAGGTAAATCAATTTAATACGATTATAATTTTAAAATACTTAATTTCAATTTATTATGGGTATTTTTTTTACTACAAGAAAACAAAATATATATGGTAAAATTTAAAGCTTCTAAAATATTGAGGCCTGGGGGGCTCATGGCCCCCTCTTCCCGGACCTATAGGTATTTGATAACAGGTAACCTATATAACATGAAAAGTTCGATAGAAAAATCTTTTGACTTTCAAATATTTAGTACCTAGATACATTTAGGAACACTTTTTTTAAATCGATTTTAATGGTTTTTATAATTTAAAAACATTTCTAATAATTACCCGAGTAAATACCTACTTATTTATTATATTATACTGTACCTACCTAAGTGTAACTGATTCACAGAAAAAACTTTTAATTTATTAATCGTGTGAAATCTATGGTAATTTATATGGAAATCAGAAATCTGACTTGGGAAGTGTTCATTGGTGATCGGCCCCTTGGGTATTCCGATATTTTAGAAAAACATATGCAACGAGGAAGTACTTCATCCTATATTTCTCATCTTTCTTTGGATCCGCACTATGAAAGGGTTTAACTCGATTAAAAACAAATAAAAAGTAAATTTACAAAAATAAAATAATTAAAATTTCTAGTTATTTTTACATGAATCAAGATAATATTTCATGGGAAAATTTGCAGTGTATACGTAGAAATTGTACAACCAATTCAAAAATGCTCGATTATTTCTCAGTTTTTCGAGAAAGGTTTTCTCAGTATACGATATCAAAGGAATTTCTATGTATGATTTTCCATCATTAACTTGAAGTCTATCGATATAACAAAGAAATAAAATAATATATTATAAAAATATAATAATGGTGAGAATTGAAATAAAATATTTGTGTACTGTAGACAACTTTTCTCGCTAAATAAATATCAAATTACTTTTCGCACATTTTATATTACGGTATGGGCGGGCTCCAAGTACTTTTTTTGGAGGACATGATAATTATAAAAAAAGCTTTGCGAAACTTGAAAAACTTACCATTTTTCTACATATCTATAATTACATTACGTATATATTACGGAAAGTAGAGTCTAATGAAAATGCACGTTTATTTAATCTGTACGTTTGTGTTACATAATGCACCCTACACCATATTTTTGTTATCTGTCCTTGGGGGATAATCAAATAACAACGTAAACAAGTCATTAATCATTAGCTAAAGTTGATAAGCCAGAAACATCCTGTATGTGTAAGTATCGGAACACAACATGTAAAATATGATAAGAAATTGTATTATGAATAATGAATGTTTGCTAGATAATAAAATGGAGAGTCCTACAAAAAAAAAGTGTTTTAACGATGGGTGAATTGAAATTAATGAATATTGTAATACATGTTCCTATAATAGTGACCATGAGAGAGTACATGCAACGTGGGTATAACTCATTTTAATCAGAAATATTACTGTAGACTAGGAAATAAAATATGCGATGAAAGGGGTAAAAAAACAAAATTACAATAATAATAGTATTATTTATTATTCGAAATCGAGTACCTATACGAACTAATTGAATTTTTTATCATTTATCAAATACTTCATAATATATATATATAATTACAATCGAAACTACTAATAGATTTTTTAATGTTATTTGCACAATTCTACTTTGATATCAAAATCTTATACATTTTTGGTAAGCACCTATAAATTATTCAGTGATTCAATGTAATATTTTATTGTTTAATTTTGAAGATAACATTTTAAACAACGTGCTCTTCTTTCTCCTACAACTCATATGCTGAACTTTACTTAATAGTTAATAGTTAGGTATATCAAAGTTACTACTACTAATAATAACAATAACTTAGTAATTTTATTAGGTACCTACCTAAATAGTGTAATTAATTCAAAGATGGGCAGTATCCAAGATAGGTACATATTTTTCGTATTTTACAGTTGTACCTAGAGTTTCCAACTAGTTAAATGTAAAATGAAGGACAAATATTTAAAAAGTCGAAAATTTGTCGGTACATTTCTAAGGTCTGGGTTTATCACCCCTCATTTGCTTATTAACTAATTAACTGTTTGGGGAAGGGGGGGGGGGTCATAAATATTTCTTCTGTCGACCCTGTTGCATACAAATATGCAGTTTATAAAATATATTTTAATTCACAAAACATTTAATAATTTTATATCATATTTATAAATATATATATAAGTGGGTACTAGATAGTACTAGATAGTCATAAACTATCTTAAAATTATAATTTATAATAGGTTATAATTTAAAATATTGCAAATGCATTGTTAAAATAAGTCAAACATCAATAATCCCTGTATTACACGGGTTAGGTTACGTTTACTCATAACGATTTTTCGATTGGATTTTCAGTTTGATTTCCTTATCTTTGTTTTTATGGGATAATCGGTGTATGAACAAATAGTACCAGAGTCATCAAGATTCCAACCATAATTATTTTGGTAACTACAAAAACAACATAAATCTAGTTGTCTTGACTCTTGAGAACAAATTATCTTGTATTTGTGTATTGATCAAGTATACGACTAGATTATATTTTCTGTAAAATAGTGCCGTGAAATTAGTTAAATCGCGAATTAAGACATTTTCAACCGTGGGTGTAATCAATAAATTGCTAGCTTCTTACCACTATTATAAGCATGTTTTATGTAGGTATCGAGTCATTAAATTAGAATGATAAACTGACTAGATACTTAATATTTAAATACCTAACAATTGCACATGGGTGATTATTTATAATTAAGTAATATCAAAGATATTAGAAGATTGAGGATCTAATATTGGTAAGTGGGATCTAAATGAATGTACATAATTGTCGATAAATCTGAATTTATTAACCCGGTAAAAAATTCTTATCAAAATGGTTCATCAGTTCAAAATAACCCCGAATCTATTTATCAGCATACCGGATAATCGATAAGATGACCCATGATAAGAAAAAATACATACTGATAACTAGGTACAGAATAATAGCGTTTTCCATCTATTTCATTAATTTACACTACACCCGTGCAGAGGGTTTCACACTACACGCGTGTACAACAAGACTAGCAATACCTTATCAGTAAAGAGTGTGTGATATGGAAGTGGAATCTGTTTAATAATATTACACTCTACACTATAGATAACATGTTATAAAATATCTAAATCAGTTTATCCGTAAAATTGTGAACTACTTCAGTAACAAAATTTGAAACTGTTGGAACATCAACTTTCATCACTTTAAAAAATTTCTGTATACATATCATCATCATCACTTGAAGATGAGGATTCCATGAAACAACAATTTTTTGTTGATTATTCATATTTATAATAGTACGAAACGGTAAATACAATTCGAATAAAATAAAACAACTATATTTTATATAAATAAAATAGACATATTAACATAATAACAATGCTTAACGAATTATCTTATCAGAAAACATAATTTATCAATATAAATGATAATTCGACACCGTCAAAAATCACGGTATCGTTTTTCTGTAATCGTGTAGATAATAAAGTGCATTTTCATATGGAATTTACGTTATCTATTGCACTGTTGATAACAGATAATTCTAATCATTTTCATAGAAAAAGTGTACACCAGTGTACACGAGTGCTGATAGATGGAAAACGCTATAACTAATAACAATGTAATAAGAAACAAGTCTATATAAAGAAAATATTATTATGTACAATTATTACTAGTATATAAAAGTGGTAAAAGAAAAATTCATAATTAAAATTCATACTTAAATTAAAAATAATAATAATATAACGTAAATGGGTGGGTGTTTTTTCATAGACCTTAAAATATAAGATTTATGTATTGAAATGTATGATGATTGTCCTACATACAGCTTAAAACATTTTTGGACGATGAACCTATATTTTAATATTTTTTTTTTGTAAAAAGCTATTGCCTATTACCCACATACATATACATTATTTTCTATTTTTATCAATTTCAATAATGTTTTATATTTTAATATGTTACAACAAAATTCCTTCTTTTATAGGTAGTTGAGTACCTATAATTATTTTCTTCATATTTTGTTTTATATCCGGTTTTGGATAAATATAGGTTTCATATAACATTTTTTTTACATTTGTATCTCAATTTGTACCTACGATACTTTATTATAGGGATCGTTATATAATTTCACATAACACGAATTATCGTGGGTTTTCTGAAATTCTCGAGTAATGGGTTCTACCGGTTTAGTGCTGAACACCTAATCCGAATCGGTCCGTTTCCGGATAACTAATGAGGATCGATCCTGATGATAAATATCTTATAATCCATTTAATCCGGATTATACTATAAATCCAGATTGTAGGATTACAATATCAATCCGGATTGATGGATAACACACTAAATCTTGATTAGACGACAAATTCGAATCGACGGATTATATTATAAATTAGTATTAACGGATTACACAACGAATCCTATAATTAATCCGAATTGGATCCTAAATTCGGATTGACAGATTAGACCGGATCGGATCATAAATCCTGATTGGATCCTATATCCGACTAATTGACTGCGTAATCCGGATGAAACGGGTTTAATCCAAAATCCGGATTGTATATTTTAATCCGAATTACGGACTGGTGAGAGGAATGCTCAGCACTAACATGATTCTACCGTATACATAACGGAAGTTATAGTAGGCCATAGGTATATGGTGGAGAAATAATTAATTTAAAAATGGCATTAATGGTATTTAAAGGAAACCCATATCATTACGAATTACGAACAAAATGTTTTATTATTCTATCAGTATTGTCTTCGGGCAGTGGTGTATAGTGGAGGATATAACACTGAAATTCTGAAATTCATATGGGAAAGAAAATAAAACGAATACGCGGGCATACGATCGTATTCTTCGTTAAAATAATAATATCACATTATAATTTATAATGTAGATAATAATTTTAATGTACTGTTTTAAATACATTTGTTTGTGGTTATAATTTACAAATTATAAATGTATTCTAACTATTACAAAAGAGATTACGTCATGAAATGATAACGAGCAATTTTTTTCTTATACGTTTCGTTTCGGTACCTACATAACAAAATTCAAACGTGCAAATCTAGTAAAGGTGGATTCACAATAAATCTTGTTAGGTTGTTGCATGGTTGCGTTTAAACTTTTATCAATATTTCAATTATCTTGTCTCTGATTAGTTAACGCTTTCACACTATAAGCTAAAAGCTCTAGTGTTAAACCCCCTCCCCCCCCCCCCGTGAGTTCGAAAACTCAACTCGAATTACCTATAGTCAACTGCGTGTCGTTCAAAAAATCAGAGAAATAGAGTTAACTCTACGACCACCGTTCGAAAACGTCTTGTTGTTCACTCCGAGCTAACTCTATTGTTACCCGAATGAAACACAGGTAGGTTATTCGTTACTCTACTGATAACAATTCTTATCATATATAGATAACGAGTAATTTTCATTTGTGAATATTTTATACAGTGGTGGCTCGTGGGCTTAGAAAGTGGGAGGACGATTAAAAACTAATCGTTTTTGAAAAGCATAGAAATACAATAATAATTATGTACCAATTTAAATGGTATTTATTAAGCCAAAATGTAAAAAAAAAAATAATATGTAAATACGACGTTTTACAAAAACCGAAAATTACAAAATAATAAAACGTTATAAACGTTACGAAATGCGTTTTACACGCAAAATTTAAGCGTCCATCTTTAATTTCACTAAACAGGTCTATATTTCAATAATCTGTGAACATGATACTGAATTTTCATTTACTATATTATAATAATGTAATATACGCCAATAATAAAAGAATAAATTAAACAAATAATCGAGAAATAATAAAGAAATTATAGAAATGTGTACGTGTCACGAACACTGTAAATACACATTATAACCGTATTGTTCCGCATTGTCCACATGCACGTCGGGCGAAGGATTCGTATCGCTCCGGCGGCTGCATTATCACCAAATATCCCCCCTCCTATATTTTTGTGTTTTGATCGTACAGAGTTATGACGGGCGGGGCGATTGTCAACGTCACCCCAGCGCCGAGCGCCGTCCGTTACTCGATAACCGCGGAAATGAATAAACCAACAACCGTGCGCAACAATATTACCCACATATATTTTTTAACTCTGATTAGGGTTTTAGTGTTTGTCGCCATCCTTTTTACTTCATAGTTACTTTTAACTTTTCGTCAGGCAAGTTACAGTTCAAGTTAAACATCGACATCAACATAAAGTAGTGTTCACACCAGATAAACGTTATAATAATTATTTATATTTATTATTTCCATTATTAAATAGGTTATACAATAATATAGGTAATTTAAAGACATTTTAGAATATATTTCCAAACACTTACGAAAAAATATCGTATTAACCATCGCGTTCGGGTTTTCGGAGTGATCTCGATGATTAAACTCTACTCTTATCAACTTTAACTACGAATATTCGAACGTACCCCTATAATACACCCCTATAATATAGCCGTTGAGTAATAAATGAGGACACAATTAAGAAAAATGAAAAATGTTTAAATATACAATAAATAGTAGGTACCTGATTTATAATAAATGATCCCGTATCATCATTATCACATAATAGGCACATCGCATGAAATGAGTTATTAGGCCCCCCTGCACCGTCCAAACGAGCAATGCAATGCATCATCACAATTTTATGCAATCGCGATATTTGTTCAAAATCATATGTTTACGCAAAACAAACGAAAATTTAAAAATGCATTAAACAGAAGTTTTTGAGTTAAAACACCTATTTTAGATCAGTAGAATACAAAATTTTTTGGAGACAAACTTCTACTTTAATGTAACATCACAGTGCAATATTGTGTGTATAAAACACCTTATTTTAATTTATATAATTTTTTTGTTAATTATAACTACTTGCAAAACGCCACGCCGATGAAATGAATTTCACCCCAGACGGGTTTCCACTTATCACGGGTCAACCGACGAGTTTCAAATTAAAATAAAAAATTTTAATTAGTCGCAATTAATAAATTGCAATTTTTTAATACCAGTTTAAATTCGTTACGGTAATATGCGGGAGCTAACTTCACCATCGTTTCCGAAATGTCCTTAATCTCTTTTATGCTATATATTGTAACTCTAAATCCACTAAGAGGTATTTTCGTAAACATATATTTACTACAGAAAATCATTATTGTGTCATAAGTTAATGATCAACTTTATTGCCACCTTTAAATATTATATGGAACCCAACAAAATATATATAGTTGTTCTAGCACAGATCTACTCTATCAAAAAAAAAAAAAAAAAAAAAAAAAAAAAGAGGTCCAGAAAGAGACAGAAAATAATCGATATGGGATATTTTATAAATTATAAATTGTTATAATAAATTTCCTAAAATAAATTAGAACAAAAAAGTGAAGATTTTTCTATTATTATTATTATGACACCTATATATCTGTATATCATTTTATCCGTCTATAATTTGAAATTTATTTTGCTATAAAAATGAAGTGTTATACAACATTGTTAATCGATTGTACGGGATGTAGAGCGAACCCCCCCCACACATTATACGCGTGTCGCCCAACCAAAACACAAGTTGGCAATTTGTAGGTTTCAAGTCAGCAAAAACAGAAGGTTGATAATCTTTTTTATTGCTTATTTATGGTTCGAAGAAGTATTTTGGCAATTTAATCGCAAAATTAGAAATTATTCGCTTTTAGTTGACAAAATCCGAAAAAATTCTTTGGTTATTTATGTTTCGAAGATGTATTTTGTCGGCAGTATTTTCGAGACACAAGCCCACCTCCATTTAATTAATAATATTATACTAATTTTGTTAAAATTGCCCTGTGGAGGGGGCTAAGAATACCTCCACGGTTTCCTCATGCCTGTCGTAGAAGTCGACTAATTGAGGTTGCGTCAGGTCGACAGCCGGCATAAAACTTGTCAAAAATTTATGAGTAGTCTT
>JAIPRL010008028.1:3317-21489 GCA_025469235.1 Pemphigus obesinymphae | reverse complement strand
GTACCTACTCGCACTTTGAACCTATCCTGCGTACTCAAGTGCGAATCTAACCCAAAACACTTTGGTGCTTTCCCTACACCATCGACATCACGGCCGTTGGGTAGACCCGCACATATAACTGATGGAATGGCTACCGCAGCCGCTGTCAAGCTGGTACTGGTCACTTGGTTCCTTAGGCTATCTTCACACCCAAGTACCTACGCAATTTTGTTTTCCCCGCGAACATCCGAGATAGGAAAACTCGCCTATATTCTTTTTAAGACTTCTCATACTTTTTTGACAAGTTTTATGCCGGCTGTCGACCTGACGCAACCTCAATTAGTCGACTTCTACGACAAGCATGAGGAAACCGTGGAGGTATTCTTAGCCCCCTCCACAGGGTAAATCTGAAATAGAACCTATATCTGTAAATACTTTATTTTTGTCTTCAGTAATGATACCTAACCATTCAAGTATGTTAATGTCAAAAATAGAAGTTATAATCGAAGATGCTAGTATAAATCATCAAGAAGCACGAGTTCTTCTGGATAGTGGAGTTCAAATCAGTTTTTTAATAGAAAATTGTCGTAAACGATTAGGCTTACCACGAAAATATTTCTGTATAGCCGTGCAAGCTGTGGCTAATATATAGGTACCTCCAATACAGAAATAATTATCCAGACTATAAGACAAGAAACTCTGCATATCACAGTTAATATCTACGCGTTTCCTCGAATTATCGGAATCATTCCTTCAGAACGCATGATTTAGGCTGAATGGTTACACCTTGAAGGACTCGAACTGACCGACCCCTGACTAAGCGATGAAGGAACAACATACCAGGATGTACATAGAGTTTTAATTATACATAGATGGGTGACTTTGATACTGGAGCTATATGTGAAACAAGTGCTCTTAGATTACAACAATATTATTAAAGTATTCAACTGTTGCCATTTTGAACTTCAGAAATGGTCTAGCAATTCAGATGTATTATTAGAGGCCATTTCACTTGACTATCATTAAACCTACCAGGTTATTTTCAATGAGCCTTCTTCAGACAATATCAAAGTTCTTGGTCTAAAATGGGAACCCAACAATATGATTCAATATATCTTAATAAGCATGCCATATATTCCGAAATCGTGCGCATCTACGACCCAATTGAATTCCTGACATCAGTGACAACTAACCTACAGCATTTGATAAAATATTTATAGTCTTTTGGAGTTAGATGGGATGATCTGATACTAGAAGAGGTTATCGAAGCGTAATCAAGATAAGATGAAGAACTTCTAGTGATTGGATCTATACGAATATCACGTCAAGTAACCATTGAAAATACTACGAATTAGAGACTAAATTAAAGAATTAAAGATTACTGTATGAGTTTTGTGATAGTTCATAAATCGTTCAATCTACCTCCTGATACGAGCAGCCATTGGTACCACTCACTGTTCTCTTACTAATGCGAAAGCCTTAAGTGGCCCCCGAAAAGAAATTATCGATTTCATGACTATAATATGTGATGTATTACTTCTGGTCTGTACTCTAAGAGTACAGGGGTGGCCACCTTTAATAGACTTATGATTTACCTGCGAGTTTTTCTAGGTTGTCACGATCAAAAAAGGTTATTATGTGTTTTACAGTTTTACACAATGAAAATTTTAATATAATTTACAAGCTAATTTACTTTTAAAAAGATTATATTTAATACAATTATTTTTTCACCATTGGGGTTTATTTAATTATTTAATGAGAGGTTGGGAGTTGGTGTCATTTGGGAGACGGCTGTATAATCTACTAAAATTCTACTTCACCGTACGAGTAATCATACGGTAAATCATATTTTAACGTATGAAGAATTAAATACAGTTTTCCACCGAGTTGAGGCCATTCTTAATTATCGGTCATTATGTCCATTGTCATACGATCTTAGTGATCTCTAACCACTTCCCGCTGGACATTTCCTCATAATGGAACCCATCGTGACGATAACAGTTCCTAGTGTTGCTAATCCCATTTCAAACCATACCCACGCATCTATTGGCACTTTTAGGAACACTGGCAGAAAGAATACTTACATTCTATCCAAGTCAGAGAAAAATGACAAAATGATGAGCACAATCATTCACCTGGAGAACTTGCACTATAAAAGAAACTACACTATCCCTTACATGGAAGACTGTACATACCCTAAAAGTGCACATTGGAAAAAACAACATCATACGTGTTGCCATTATACGTAAAGTCGATGGAAAATATTATTAATATTCAGCATTTAAGTTGTGTCACTTATAGACAAATAGACAAGTCTATATTTTGGTACCCGTACACTTTCTCAAATGATAATTTCCCCGAAAGACTATTTCACAAAAACCAAAATCTCGAATCTATTTTCCCGAATAGTATTGTTAAAAAAAAAATTCCAATATTAAATTAATATTATATAACTATACCATAACAAGGACATTTATTTTTTGGATGCATATATAGGTAGATATTGAAGATAAATAAACATTATGGTATAAAAATAATTAGTGTATTAATAAAAATTAACGTTGTGAGCTATTGTTCTCAAAAATCCAGCAATCGTCATTCTTCCTTATGTTGGGTGTAATCCAAAGTTATTGCTCTTAATCAGTTTTAAAAATCTACCCTATTTTTTTTTTTTTTTTTTGGTGCAGATTTTACTCTATGACAAGGACCAACAATAGCAGTTACTGTATCTACTTCTTCTTTCTGGATCTCGTTTAGTGCGGAATAAAGATATGGATGATGTTTTCCAATAACAAGGCGGAAACGATTATACCCACCTTCGCTGACGTTATTTGTTTTATGGAAATTTCCAAGAAATGCTCCATGTTGATTCCAAATTCTTGGAGAGTAACGTAGGTCAATAGCTTTCCTTCTCCCTTGTTCTCATCGAACAAGTACATAATATTTTTCAAAATAATCCGAATAGGACATAAGTTGTTTTAGGATGTTTTAGGATTGGGTAGTAAATGACGTTGTCGAGCTCTTCTCATAGATTTTTTAAAATTTTCTTTTTCTGGTAATTGACATAAAACTCCTTCATATACACCTTCTAGTTCTGTACGTAATATTCGAGCAGGCGGTTACTCTGGCTATTCCTCGGCAGTTTTCTTTAACCTAAATGTTTTTATCTCAGTAGCATACTCTTCTTAATTTGCAAGGTGATCATGTTCTTGCTTATTCACGAATATCAACCTACCTATGGATCAAAAACTGTAATCGTCCTGGCAGTACACTCTATACTACGAAATTTTTTTCCAATTACAATATATTCTTCTTTTATTTGGTTTTTTTGATTGTAGATAAAAAAAAACCCGTTAGAAATTAATTTACTATCACCCAAAAGAATTACCTCAGAATTGTTCATGATATATTAAGTTCACACACGAACAATTACCAAAAATATAATAAAATTTAATTGAAATAATATGATAATATTGTCATATTATTATATTATTAGTATAATAATTAAATATATTAAGTTCATACATAACGTTCAAAACCAACACACAATGATGATTGAACTACGACTAATCGACTTAAAATTATTGTCCATATAATAAATCCATCCATCCGAAATATAAGATAACTGAATTAATAAATATAATAGTGTGATAATAAAGTGAAACGGTCCATGGTTACTTGTATACGTCGCGGTCTTATGTATTTGTGTATAGATAAATATGGTCGAAATTTTTATATTGTTACATGATATTATGTACAATGTATATGCAGTATATTATAATTTATTATGCATATACATTATATGCTGTATTTATATTTTATATTTTAAATAAATAAATCCTTATTTCGGGAAAATAGGTTCGGGATTTTGGTTTTTGTGAAATGGTCTTTTGGGAAAATAGATTCTGGAATACGTACGGTAATCCTATATTTTATGTGTAGGTTTGGTGTACATGAAATTGGCCACTCCCAATTTAACTAATCAATTCCGGATATATTTTAAATCCAATTTTAGAATTTGTAAATTATCGAGGACCTTAAAAAAACAAAAACAAATATGAGTTATGACCACCTATACGGAAATCAACTAATGTAGGCGTTGCCTAAAATTAGATCATAGGACGAAGACTGTAACAGCAATAGCACCTATTGGCATTGTGCGAAAGACGATAATGAGCTGATAGCCTGTCCGGCGAGGGCGGAGAATAGACCTCCAATATGTAGAAACTACGATGGCACACATCAATCCACATAGGAAAAAGTGCATCAAAAAAGTAAAGACAGCAAAAGCAATCAGTAAACAAATGGACTTTGGCAGAATCGTCGAACTGGACAGGTCACATACAAATAAAATGAAACAATAAGCATGTACCAGCGCGTTAGGTATATATGCGAAATCATACAAACTGAAATCACCATGGTGAATTAACGACGTAAACGAGTCACGCAGGAGGATCAGAAAGGCTGGTAGAAGAGCTAGGAGTTTCCTGACTGATATAAACAGGGATGAATACAAGAAGGTCCGAAATGAATATATGTGGGAAATAAAAAATGCTAAACTTAGAGTATGGACCATGTACGTCTCCAAGCCGGATAAGAAGTCGCGGTGGTAGGAGGGCATTTACCGATGGTTAAATAAAAATAGGAAAATAAACGAGGTCACTAGTTCGGTAATGAATGGTGAGGGTATGCGTAACAGTGCATTGGATGAAACAGTCGATGCAATAATAATTATTACGGAGCTTATTCTGGCGCCGGCGGATAATAAGTCGATAATTGCTGAATAGGATGATAAAAATTTTACTAACTGCAAGAAAACGCGGCAAATTATACGTTTGAAGAAGAAAAACTGAAATCAATGTATGGGTTCAGCGCAAAGGTGCGGATGGTATATCTATTAAAATACTGAAAGCGATATGGATGACAATTGATCCAATAATGACCAACCTCATGAAGGACTATATGAAACGTAGTCACTTCCCGAGATTATGGAAAGAGGCCGAACTGTTCATACAGCTGAAATCTAAGGATAAGAACTCGTAACAAATGAAGAGTTATGGACCGGCGAGTCTTTTACTACTGCTGGGCAAAATTTTGGAAAACTTTATTTACAAGAAATTGGATAGAAAAATCGTGTCCAATATATCTAGACGACATGACAGCACGGTTATACGAAAGCAAGATCGACAACAACGGTGATAGCCACGTTGAATGAGTGGACCGACAATAGGCCTGAGAAATACATTACGTGGATTTTCTTGATATATATATGATAATCTGGGTGCAAACGTTCAGACCGTGAACATTATGAAGAGTTACCTAGTTGGCAGAATAGCGACATACACGATTGGAACGGTTAAGAAAGTGAGAAGACTAACCTGAGGATGTCCCTAGGGAAGCAAGGTAGAACAGTGACTATGGAACGTAACTGAGGACCGAATATGCCTCAATCGTAGCATACGCAGATTACATCGCCCTGCTAATAACTGCGAACACCAGGAAAGAAGTAGTCGTGAGAATGGAAACTGAACTAAAAAAACTAGTCAGCTGGTCAACGGCCAGAGGATTGTCCTTCTCTGCGAACAAAGCGATGATGATACCCCTGAAAGAACTAATACCATTGTATACAGCACGCTTTGGGAAAGAGCGAATAAAGTCGATACAAACGGTGAAATATCTAGGTGTGATGATTGACTCTGACAGGAAGTACCAAACAAATAGAAACTATAACAATCAAAAGCATATATCTATTCATTAGGATGAGATAGGTCGTCAGGTCGAAGTGGGGTACGAGTCATGAACACGTTAGTCTCATATACAAGGCTGTATATATACCGAGCTACCTACGAGGCAAAAATATGGTTCAGTTCAAGCAAAAGAGTAACAAATTAGAGAGAAAGCAGCTATGAGCAATCACCAGATATCAGTATATACCTGACTGACGTAAACGAGATAATGACTCTTTCCATAAGGATCGATCACTACGTATGCCAATTAGTAGGGGGACATGGGGACTTCAACAGCAAGTTGAGAGAATTTTTGGTAGCAGAAGATGCTATATGTGATTGTGACGAAGCACAGGAAATAGCGGACTACGTTATTTTAGACTGTCCGATATACGAAACCGACAGAAGAGAACTCGAAGCTATAATCACTAGTAAGGGAGGTACGTGGCCTCCGATAAAAAGGGAATTTATAAAGTAGAGAAAAACATGGAACGCACTAGCAATATTTGCATGATTGCAATAAGCCAATGAAGATAATATACTCTATAGTCTATTCCATATTATTTTGGAAAAACTCGCGCACCAATTTATGCCGCCCGAATGGGACGAGTACGATTCTGTACGTTTTACCTTTTTGGGAATACAATTCCGTATGAATTCTGATGTAACGTTGTGAAATTCGGGTGTCTCGATACCTAGGTGAACATGTAGTTAATGTGTACAGTGCACTGTGTAGTGAAGATAACATTATCATAAATATTATCCAATTATCCAAATATAACTTACACTCGGTAAAGATCCATTCACACATGTCCGGGCCGGGTCCTTTCCGGGCATCCGGGTTGTATCCGGGCGAAAAATGATTAGTTTTCGACAATTCCTTTTCGGGCGCCCGGGCGGGTTTTTATTACGATACCCGGGCGCCCCGACATGAGTGAATTGTAACCGGGCCGAGTCCGGATTTTTGAGGTGGCAGTAAACATATTTTGTTCGTGGGGACCATATTTAGTATTCAGAATACAAAATATATTCATAGTGTAGATAATTTTTGATAGGAGAGTAAGAAAGCCAAGAAAATAAAAGACAAATTGTATTTTCTGAAATACCAATTAATAAAAAGATTATACAGTTTGAATTTGATATTAATATAATTACAAATATTAACAGTATTACATATTATTTTCTCTCAAATTTCGATATACTGTAATAACTAATAACAAACGTGACATTATTTTATTTTTAATAAAAATTAACAAAAAAACGGCTATTCTGATACTTTATAGTTGAACGCAGAACACACAATACACATATTTTTATTGGTTGACGTGACTGCAGGTTACCAAACACGTATTGTTGTCTAATATTATTTTCGAGGGACCCATTTTGAATAAAATTGTCTTCATACGTTAGACCGGAATTACTTACGTTATGCATAGAGTGTAGACGTGACTTGTGACAGTTCGTATCAATGGGTATTGGGTTCCTACCTACTCTACAGGGGAAACAATATTAAAAAAAAAAAAAAAAAAAAAGGCCACTGATAAATGTATATATAGCCGTTAGGTACTATGTGTAATTTGAGTGTTTGTCCGCCGTTATGCCGCGCCACCCTGTGGAGTGAAGGATACGACGACCAGGTATTAGTATACTTAATATATATTATATAGTAGTCGTAAGGAAACAACCATCATTCTTCATCATAGGTACATATTAAGTTATTTTTAATAACGTTGTCTAACCTTGCTAAACGTTGTCTAGGCGAAACGCATTTTCTCCAAGTTGTTTTTTTTTAGTAGTGTCATCTTCAATTTTTGTCAACAATGTATCAAATGAATACATAGTCATTCGAAAATATTCAAAAAACTTAGTTTCGTCATCAACAAGGGATTTGTATAGAGTTGCAAACTCCCCTTCTGTTGAACGATTTTCCCAGATAGGATGCACCCATACACATTTATTTTTATTTCTCTGCTGAAGTGATTCATCTTCGTCCAATAGCAATGCAATCATTGGCAGTTCATGGTCATTAAAATTTGCCATATTTGTAGGACGTTATAAAAAATATATTTTTAATGAACACAATATTATAATTCTTGATATTAATATGTTAACACTTCAAGAACTAGTCACGCACTAAATGTCTAAATGACAAAATATTAAACACATATGCCTACCTATAACCTACACTATACAGTGGGGAATAACTATGGGAAATCCTATAAAAACTATAGAAAAATATTTTAATTTTAGTATCAGCTAGGAAGGATTTCAGTCCGGACTTATGTGAATATCCACCCGGAAATCAAAAAATCCGGCCCGGACATGTGTAAATGGAACTTAAATCCGATACCTATCTGATTTTAAGACGGAAAAACTTACTAGAGAATGTGTATAAATTATATATATATATATATACTCGGTTCTGTTTTAAATATGTTTTTAATCTTTAGAACTTTTTTTCCATTTGATTTTAAGGGGTTCTATATAAGCAATTTCAAAGAATATTTTAAATGTACTAACACTAGTAATAATTCGTATATTTATCACTATACATATACTACAATATATGATACATGTCCTTACGATGTTTAACCAAACAACATACGGAATCGTGTCGAAAAAGGTATTGTCGAACAATGAGCATACCGAATCGTATTCTACCCATCCGAATGGCCGGACGACTATCATTGGCTACAGTTATTGGCATCTGTTGTTAATCGTCCCGGTCGGGTAGTCGCCAGTGCGCCGTGTATATAGACGGTTATAATAATAATACCAGCAGCTGCGGAATAAATATTATACTTACTGTTATTATTGCCCTCTCACACGTATAGGTATAGGTACATATTATTATTATGTATTATAAAATCTTACTAGTACTTTTATAGTAACTTATGAACACGTATTTGTACCGATACATATTTTTTCTTGTTTAAATAATTATAATACTCATATTCATACTTAAGAAAATAAAAATATATTTTTATTACAAAAAATATACATTTCATATTTATGTATGAATATTAAAAAGTCATATTTACATATTATATACAAATCGTGGGATGAGAATTAAAAAGTTCTATGTCTGAATTTTTCAAAAACAGTTTTTTCAACAATTCATATGTTATACGAATGGTCTATCTTTTAAGCTTACATCGGTAGTTTTACGACCAATATTAACAAAGATATGAAAAACAAAATAGTTTTATGAAATAAAAACTTACACATTTTTTAGTTTTTGTACGAGACGATAGAACATTTTTGTTTTTTAAGATTATAGTCAATTCAAAAAAGTTCTATGTGGCAGAATACACAATTTTGTTAGAATAAAACAGTTGTATGTATGATACATGCGTACCCTTGAACGTCAGAAGACACTGAGCCTGAAATGTAGTTTTGAAGACGGAAGCAGGATTATTTAAATAAATAATTGTTAATATTAAACAAGACACTCAGTAGAATAAGTATAGTTAAGATAACACACACTATAGATTATAAACATATCATACGTTTATAGGAATAGGACAAATATTGTGACACATTCCATTCATGGGTGGAGTAACCCACCACAATTTATTGTTGTATTATTGATAGCATATATATTATATATATGGATAATAAGCTGTAGATTCGGAATAATTTCAGATATTTTATTGTGACAGTCGAGCTACGCGACCCGTTGTCATTATTTTATTATTGTCATAATAGTCATTGAATCTTTGTATTTATCCCACAACGTATCTGCTCGTCCCGGGAAACATGTAGTGAACATTATAGCGAATAGTAGACGAATTTGTGTTACTGTACAGCCCAATGCTTCAGCAAGCAAATCGTCCCAGTGATTGTCGTCTTCGAGTAAGCCAAGTATAAGACATGCATCTTTATACGTCGGATACTGTTATCCATTCACTTTACATACATCTTGAAATTAAAATGGGCCGGTGATATAAACCAACAACGGTTATAGATAAAAGCACTCAGTCTGCCTTGGATTGACTGTATAAACTCGGCTGGAAGTGTTTGATTTGAATAGACCGGGGCACGCATCAATTGGTGTGCCTTGCTTATGGGGCATTCATTTTTTTGTTTAAATCAATGTGAAATAGCGTATTACTTCGGAATAGAGTAGTGTTCGTGCAAAGGCACCAAAAGTACCTATCCGCACGATTACACAATTCAAAAAATTCGGCAAGTGTAGTTTTTCGTGGATTTATGGCACGCTCAATCGCCGTCTCACTGGTTAAAAATATGTGCTAGCCGTTTTCAAGATAGACGGTTAAATTTATAACTGCTGGTCCCGTCATGAATTGGGAAACCAAAGATAAACCAGACAGTTTCATTGGAGCTGATGTACCGGCCAATTTAGTGACACATTATTTCGTCATTATCATTCAATCAAGAAGCATTCACATAGGTATTCTGAATTTGAAACACAGCCATATCGCTGCCTTTATTAGGCTAGTAAATACTTGCAAATGTATTTGATTGACCTCACCAAACTGTATAATTCAACATTAATAAGAGTATTGAATGTTTTGATCAGCAAAGGCGAATATGGTATCACCCGATGACTGTCAATGTCAATGTATGCGTTGTTGATATTTATCGTGAATGATTGTCCATCATTATCAGTATTTCTTCGACAATTTATTGGATATCCACAATCCATATGGGATTCTTTGACGTTTGTAATCGTGTCGTCAGTGAAATCTTTAGGAAAACGCTTTGTATATTTTCCATCTGCTATGCAAGGCGATAAACGATTCAGATCAGCGTCCATGTGGTAACAATATCGAACAGCAGTTGATCAGTAGATGGATCTGGAAGTTCCGCGGAAATTAAACTGTCGATTTCCTCAAGGCGTATTTTTTCGACTAACCAATTCAAAATGTGTGCATGAGGTAATTCTCGCTATTGCCACTCAATCGAATACATCTAGCAACGTGTAGAACCGAATACGTGTAATTTTGTAATGAAGCACATTAAAGACAACTTTTGTTTGAATACACGTGCTGTAATATAATGACGATGCATTGCTTTTTGGCCTGGCAATAGGAAAAATGTTATCTTCTACCACTTGGGATTACATGTAAACGTTACAAATAAACACGGTCGTCCGCACTCGCCCACGAAAGTCAAAATATCCTGTATATATTCTTGCATATAACGTGGACTGCCTACGTACAATGATGGTAGAATGATGGATTTACCGATTTCGGCGGGGTCGCCGTTGCTGATAGCGTCTCGGAAGTGATTGTATTCTTCCGCACGCATATTTTTTTGATTGTGTCGTAGGAATCGCAGTCATTCGCTCTCTACCTTCGCGTACATGTTGACTATGAATTGTTGGCATAGCTCACATTGTTTGCATAATGACGTTGTCCTGACCACGTCGAATCATCATACGATAAGCATAAAAATCCATTGGGCTAATTTTCTTGTTTATTTCGGCTCCTGTAACAATATATTCATAAATATTAATTAAAAATGATCTCAAAATGAGTAATGATGTTCATAATGAATAAAGGATCTGTGGTGGGATCTTGTTGTTTAATGTTTATGCAATATCCGTCTTGTCCCTTCCAGAAAATTAGCAGATATTGGAGAGCGTCGTATGAACGGTGTGTGTCGGCGATGAACTCCAGATTATTGTTTCTTCTTCGAATCACAATTTATCGATTTGCTGTGCGATCGCCAGTCATGATTCCAGCAACATCGTAAACAAAAGGTGCATTGAATCTACGCATGTGCTCTCCAGTTGCTGTTTTATCAGGATTGATGACAATAGCGGGATTGTCACTTTAAATTTCATGCATGTGTGATTTGAAGAATTTCAGTAATTCATTGTGTTCATTTAATAGGACGTTCAGCTCGCCTACGACATGCCAGGCTTTAGGCGAATTGAGATTATTGTAGCCACAACGTGTATCCACGAGATTAGCGAGAGCGCGCGTTTGGGGTTTACAAGATTGATGTCTTCACCACCCATGAAGTACATTTTTAAAAATGTATGTGGTTCATTTGACATTGATAGCAATGAGCCCATTTTGTGATACACTTGGCCCTTTGATTTTGAATTGAATTGAATTGTTGACCATTTTCCGCAGTATTGTGAACTATTTCTGTTGCTCCGAACGATGTCATTTGGAAGCATGAATCAAATGTGTGAATGGACTTCAGTAACAGGTTTGAATCTGATTCTGTGCCGATGAGCAAGTCGTTCAATGATTGTGGTGGTATCTCAATTTCTGGTAGTTGCCTTTTTTCTAATGAGCAACACATGCTAGTCGACTCATGTTTGAATTTAAGCGCATGACAATCGGGAAATTCTTTGTCCATAGCACCAATCATCACTTTCGGATGAGCGGAATATTCAATATCTGGCTCATACTCGAACGCAAAATGAAGGAACCAAGCGGATGTAAATGCTCGATGTACTTGTTGGCGTTGTCGGTCATTTACTCTATATGTGTAAATTACGAACCTTCGCGCTTGTCTCTATTCCAATTATCGTTGTTAATTTCGCTCAGCTCGTGCCTGTTGTGATTGAGATGTACACAATTGTGACATGCTCACATGCACATTTTCGTTATCTTGTTGGATTTGCTCATCTGTTCTTTCTGTTCTACTATTTCCCATGTTTGTTGATTTATTCGTTCGATAGCCCAAATTGGCCTCCTTGCATTTTGCTGGCATTGTTTATTGTAATACATACACACAAATAGACAAAATTTTTCTATTTACTGATGAAAAACGGTATTCCGATAATGTATTTTATATATTGTAATGTATTTTGTTCTTTTAGTATTTTACCAAGCTTTCATAGTCAGGAGAGTGAAAATATCATTGAAACGGTGGAGCCGTTTTGGATAAATACGTTATTTGAACATTATTATTTTCGTTACGCATTAGTCAAGTGTATACAGTACATACTATACGAGACAGTAAATAATAATATTATATAGACGCCATAACAGAATTATATAGAATACCATCTCATTACCACGTGACTTCATACAAATATACTAAAATCGCGATTAAAAAATGGGGGATGGGGGTAAAAAATACTATACAACCTATTCTTATACTTACCAAATATACAAAAAAAAATTCATTAAAATCGTCCAAGTCGTTTCGGAGGAGTGCGACCACAAATACTGTGACACGATATATTTATATATTAGATTAAATAATTCAATATACTCGTATATATTTTTTAAACTAAATAACTTTTTTTATTCTCCAACATATTTACATTTCTATAAAGATGAGAGGGCATCGTTAATGTTATATATTTATCTATATGTATGTAATTAATATTTATTTATACAAATCATATGTACTATATATTAATTTATTGTAAATAATATAATTAGTAACGATGTCGTATACAATATTACCATATACTTATATTAGTCACTTAAACTTACGTTATATCCAGTTTTAAAATCCCAATGTAGATCACGTTCAAGTGTACAAAATATAATCCATAAATCCAAAATAATATATGTCTAATTGCCGTACATAATGTAAACGTTGGTCCATATTCATTATCATTACTTGTGTTTTCTATAAACTATTAAATATAATTAAAAATGGTAAAGAAATCAAAATATTAAATAATAGATTAATGTTTATGATATGGATATTATTTTAATAAAATAAAAAAACTCAATTCCACAAAAATAAAAGGATATGTAGTTTTTTCATTTTGTTATAATAAGCTAATTTATATATGACCAATATTATAGAACTAGTATTAACTACCTTATCCAGGAACGGATATATGTAAATAGGTAACAATAGACACTTTATTAGTTATTTTCGTTATAAAAAACTTCTTTTACACAAAGAAGTGTATATGTATATACAAAAATAAATATATCATTTTAAAGCCAATAACTTCCTCGTTCCGTTCAGAATCTAAAATAATATAATTTGTGGAAAAAATTTAACACCCAATTTTTGAATGCAGTCAAATTTGCTGTGTTCATGATTTATACCATTGAATATAATCAATGTTTATACGTATTCCATAATTCAGCATTTAATAATAAATTTTGCAAAATATCTTTCCAGTAAACATTTGTGTCTCTGTATTTAAGTTGATTTTTGAATAGATTAAATAATATTTTAAGTTTCTCTTTAATGGTTATAAAACTGTATTCCAAACATCATACCGAAAAGGTCAAATTTATCCAAATGTTCTTCTTCCAAAAATTTTAATTTTCCTCTCCCTTCACCGATTTTCAAAAACTATTTTCTTAGGAAATGTTCACATATTTAGTATTTTTGACATATTAATTAAGAAAAAATTTGTATTTAAAAATATAAAAACATTTTTTTTACCTTTATACTGAACTCAATATCTGACAATTTGAAAAATTTTAAAATCCTGAAGAAATTATATATGAAATATATCATAACTCTAAAACTATCAAAGTGTATTTTGGTTTGTTTTGGTAAATATTTTTTTTTTTTTTTAGAAGAATCGTGATTACATAAATAATAAGATTTTATGGTATGTAAGTACCGAGTTAAGATTATTTTGTAAAATAAAAAAAATTTGAACTCAAATTTCAAATTATAAAAACTTCAAAAATTATTCTTTGGAGTTATCACAATTTGAAATTTGTATATTTTAAAGTAGGTATTGTCTTATATAGTTATATGATATATTTTGCTACAAAATATTAATCTTAATGTCAAGGTCTAATATATATATTGCAGGTGACTTTGATTTAATACCAGGCCAAAGATGACTTTTAGACTTTTAGCACTTTTAAATAAACATTTTTAACAATAAAAAATTTTGCGACTCAAGAAATAATTCAGCAAAATTAAATCCAGTCAGAAATTAATCGATAAATTTTTAAGGTTTGTGGGGTTTATTGGCAAATTATTTTCCATTTTTTTTTTTTTTTTGGTTTTTTCGTCCAATTACAGAATAAGTGCATGAACTTTTTTTTCTTTCCAAAGGGGCGCAAATTTCATATTTTGCTCCGGGTTGAAAAATCGATAGGTCAGGCACTGCTTATAGGTCTAATCATAGGTAGACGCAGAGGGTATACCATAAATAAACAAAAATAGATCGTATTAGATAATTATTAGGGCCATCGAGGGTTATTACGATTTAGGTGGCATTAGTCATTTCTTCCCAAAACCCCTTGAGTAGGATACTGGTAGTGGATTTATTGAATTTAAAAGCAATGATAAATCATTTCTTTCAATAAAACGATTCTGAGCGAAGCTTCGGTGTATGTAACATGTGTATTAGTGTGGATAATTAATTCTTTTAGGACGAACAAACTACAAAATTTCAAATTGCTATAAATAGCCCAAAATCAGGAAAACATTTTTCTCCTAAATTTTTTAATTATATACGTTTTTAGTTAAAGTTTCAAGTCTATAGATTTGTATTTAAATACATATTATATGCAAATGTCAAGACTACAGGATAATTATTTGAAGAATTACACGAAAATACCATATTCAATTTTAACAAAATCGTACTTTTACAATTTTTCTTGATTTTTAATTGTTTTTTCTTATGCGTTTATCGAAAAATGACCTCTTTTTACTAATTAAATTATTAAGGCAATTTTCTACCGGAAATAGGGTAAGGATGTAACAATCGGAGCACTCTTTCTAATAGAATTTTTGAATACAGATATATAGAATACATTTTCATTGTAAAACTAATACATTTCTCGCTATTAGAATCTAAAAGGCTATTCATAATAATTTTCCGCTAAAATGTTTATAAATCGCTTCGAAAACGGCAAATATTAAATTATATTTAAAAATCGAATTACCTATTTAATTTTTTCCCCTTAGTCGGACTAAAAATCTGCTCTTATTCCGCATACCCTAAAAGTCTGCGTCCGCCTATGTCGATAATATACTTATATTACAACCATATTATAGCAATAATACAAATACATTTCCGCACACCTAAAAAGTAGGTATTTAAATATAATTAATTATAGCCATTTGGTAAATAAATATAAATTCAATTAAATACTATAAAAAAAAAAATCCTACCATTTTTTGAAATATTTACTATCATCATTGATATAACATAATATATTATATATTCAATGGTAATATTTATCTGAAGTAAAAAAGTATTAAAAAGTATTCGAAATACATATAAGTCGTTTAAATGCTGATGCAAATCCATACTCACTGTATCTATTATTAAACAATATATTTTAAACAAAATGATTAATTGGTCAATATACCTAATGCGTTTAGCACAGAGAATTTAGTTGAAGTAAATTGTATGCTTCAATTTGTACATAGGTATTATGTTCTACAAACAAATTAATTATATTATATAATACCTAAACTTATATATTTTTAAAATACTATAAATATTTTCATTTTATATACAATGTGATAACAATTTAAAACGTTAGAAAACCTTTTAAATATAGCATATAGGTATAACTAACTCAAGTTATAGAAACACCCATACGTAATTTTAATAGTTCTTGAATAATTTAAATATATATTATAGTGTTTTTACTTACTTCGTCATACAAGAATACACAGTTCAATACACAAATAATAAACGAATAAATCAAAAAATTCAGTAAAGTATATAAACCACTATCTAAAAATATACAAATAATAAAAATATAAATAGTCAATAGGTATAAATATATAGGTATAGTATACATCAATATTAGTTTAATTTGTTTTTTATGCAGGTATATTACCTCTAAAATCACTCGGCCACGGATTTGTTGTAAATATGACTATGAAAGCAAGAACACAATGAAGCTATACAAAATGTAAGTTTAGTCTTAAATTTTAAATATATTTAAGCTTAAACATAAAAAAAAATTACCAAAGATACGACTGCACAGAAGTGAATATCATTTTTAATTTTAGGCAATGTGCTCTCTCTCTTTGGTACTATATTATAATAATAGTTAACCATTTTATTGAAAAATATATTGAACGTGAATAAAAATCGATGTTTGTAAAATAAATATATTAATTAAAACCATACGTTTCTAGAGAAACTTCCGTATAATCCATAAATATCAATACATATTTCTATTATTATATTATGAATTACTCTGTGATAAATAAATAATTTATTATTTAGTAAAACTATTTAACAATCGGTTTAAAAAATAAATAAGTTTTCATCAGGGGCGGACTGGCCCACCGGGACACCGGGAAGATTCCCGGTGGCCTGGTATAATTATTAACAAAATGGCCCGTGATTAATTTTCCATTCGAAAATCATTAATTTTTAAAACAACTCATACTATATACTAAACATATTAGTACGTGTGTTCCTGGAAATATTTGACAATCAGATCAGCACGAGAAATGATTATTTCACTGAATTTTATATTTTGAAACATATAAATATATACGAGTAGGTACCTATACGGCCATGCCCGTACGATCATGACTAATCGCGCAGGTAAAACCACGCGCCGTTCGCCATTGTCACCCGAACAACTTTTGTATACAGAGCGCATGCCATTTATGGTATACCTACACTATATACCTACTATTCGCTGTTCGCATTCATTTTGGGTAGCGCTGTATAGTAGTGACCAAATTTTTCGAAAACCAAGAGCTGGACAACGTTACCGCCGCCGGCTCATTATCCAAAAGTGCAGCAAGTATATATTAGGTATCTACCCACATTTTAGTGCTTATTCAAGTCGGTAGTTGACAATTAGTTTAGATTTCGTAAATCAGTCAACAAATTACTGCAAAAAAGTTAGACCTTTTTTTTTTTCTTGTGACATTTCCCAACACATAATTCTTGGAGACGGCCCTACCTCCTTGGCCTGACAAAAAAAAATTCCCGGCCTGAAATATTGACCCAGTCCGCCCCTGGTTTTCATCATTAAATATAAAATAATAGTGAAAAACGTGAACAAAAGATCACGCGCGCTCTGAAACCGACCGGCGGATTTTACCAGTCACGTCGGAAACAGCGACTGCCTTCTTTTTTCTTTTGTTGCTTTTTTACATTTTTTCCAAGTTTATTTTGATGTTTTTCATTATTATTTAATATTTAACCTTTTTATTTTTTATTTAACTCCTTTTTTCATGTTTCAAAAAACTTTGTGACTTCTACGATTCAATTATTATAATGGGTACCTCTAACTTATAAGATAGGTCTCCCAGACACCCGTAAGTCAAAACTTTACTTATTTGTAATAATCTGTAATTACGATTTCTAATTTTATATTTTAAAATTTATTGTGCATATTTAATAATTATTATTATCATTTCATACAAAACAAAGGTGCACTTTATTTCTTTTCAACGGACGGAGCAGTGTTCTCGACCATTAGGACCGTTTCACACTACACGGTTTTGACCGTACGGCAAAAAACCGGACGGCGAAATTTTGTTAGAGGCACGAAGAAGAGCATATACGCTTTCATATTATACGGTCACGGCAAAATGCCGGTGCCGTGCCGTGC
>JAIPRL010008027.1:0-21490 GCA_025469235.1 Pemphigus obesinymphae | reverse complement strand
ATCATTGCTTTCAAATTCAATACATCCACCAAAAGTACCCTGCCCAGTAGCGAAGTGCATCCACCAATACTGACACCCGACGAGCGAAGTGCTTCCACAACCTACTGACCGGCTTTTTAATAATTAATACGGTGTATTTAACAGAATACGAGTCGAATATAAATCAATGTACTATCGTTAGATAATAAAGTATTTACCTCGCTTCTCGTTCACTATACTTATCAGTATGAAAATTAATTATGGTATATTTCTAATATGATAAATATTTGTTTGATCTGTAGATGTCTTAATTTTGCCAATTGTGGTCGATGCCTGATAGACTATATGAATTGTCTAATGAATCTTAGAGCACGTTTCCGTGTTGTGAAAAACGTTTGCAATTTGCTGTCAAAAAACTATTTACTTCAAAACTCCTATTTAACACATTCTGGTCGAAAAATTGTTTACAGAGAAAAAAAACATCATTGTAAAATTCCTAGAACCCTTGCACGGTCCAGAATCGAAAAAAGTCGTGTGGTAATTTTAATTATAGTCTTATATAACGAGTACCTGGGTAGTAACCTAACCTATATAATATATATCTATAATTATTACTTTATTATTAATACTTTAATATATATGTCTACAGGTATTTCACAGTCTTGTAAAGTATTTGAGTAAAAGTATTTGATTAAATATATTTAAATACTTTTATAGTATTTAGAATACTTTTTAAATACATTTTAATTAAAGTATTTTCAAAGTATTTGAAATACTATCCCATTGGTATTTTTATTAGAATTACAAATACTTGTGAATACAATTTCTTACAATAAGTTTTAATTTTAATAAATTACTTCAATCAAAATGAATATTTAAGTATGTTTGTGTAGTGTAATTTTAAATTTACTTTATCATTTAAATTTAATATTATTTTACAGTGTGATGAATTTACAGACGGAGTTACGGGGATTTATTCCTAATATGCGGACAACAGGTAATAAAACACTATATTTAATTTATGGTATAAGTGTAATAAAGTCGATAAAAATCGCAGATGATAATAATCGCATGTCTGAAATATTTCTTAAAATAATAATTGTAATATCCTCGGAAATACAAAGGAAACTCGATTGACACGTGTTTGCTTCGACTTTTAATAAATTTATTATTAGGTAGGTCTATTATATTATAAAAGAATATTTAGTAATAAACATAATAAGTTAGGCAGGTATATTAAATAACACTATGTTTAACATGGTATCGTAAATATATGAAGAATATTGGTAAAAATAATTATTAATTTTCAAAATATTGTAAAAACTTAAATTTAAATTTTTGTAATAATTTTTATATTCATTATGTTATTACATCAAATAATTAAAAATTTATAGTTGAGTGATTTCAAGACCTATAAAATAATATAATTTAAATAATACGACTGTTTTAAAAATAAACTTAAAGCCATATAAAAGTATTTGTATTTAAATACATACCAAGTATTTGTGTTTGTTCTTAAATACTTTTTAAAAAAAGTGTTTGATGACAATGTATTTGTATCTGTATTTAAATACAATCTTAAAAGTATTTTTTACAAGACTGGTATTTTATTACTAGTTAAAAATTAATATAATTTTAAATGAACTAGTTAATATTTTTATTGTATTAACATTTAAATTATTTTGGAATTGTAATAGACGAATTATATACCTATAGGTTTTTAAAATTTGAATGAATTTAAACTGTATAGTTACTTAAAGATCTACACTAATAAATAAATAAATTGTTTATAGATTATTACAAAAACGTGGCCATGATAATTATATTATAATTAAATAAATCTTTTTCTCCAACGTAAATACGTACAATCAAAAATGTGATACCTCACTTACATGATGAATTTCTACACCATTTTAATAATTTTTTTTTTTAATTGAGACGAAATGTAAGATAAAAGAATGAATATTTTAACAATTAAATTCCATAAAATACATAGTAGTTTTTAATTTGATAGTATAACCAAATTTTAATTTTCTAATATATCTGATTACTGTTAAAAAATATTTGTTTTCTGCAGAGATATATTTTAAAATCGTATGGGGCTTATGAAACATACTGTGTGTAACTATATTAAATGTATACACATTTTGTGATATCTATAAAATAGGGATTCTTAAGTTTTTTTAAACAAAACCTATGATCTAGAATATGAATTTAAAAAAATCCTATTGTTTCGGTCATAGAGTTAAATTGAAATAAAAAAATTATAAAATGTAATATTATATTAGAATATTATCATATTATAATGTTAAGGTAGTTTATAGGTATATCTACCAAACCGTGTCTATTTAGATCCCCGAAACGTGGTAGACCTTGAATATTTGGGCACAGCAGTATAATATGAAAATAGCCATAAATTTTAATATATGTACCTAAGTATGTGTTTATAATATTATAATTGTATGCATAAATACAAATGTTTTTTTTTAAACAACTTTAACGTTTTATTCTCGCTAATAAAAACTCTAAATTAATTTTAATTTAATACTTTACTTATGTGCGGTATTATACTTTGAATAATATGAATTACAACAAATAAAAATGTACCTAAAAAATGCATCAGTTGTTATCGATACTGATTGACAATATTTTTCTATAATATTTATTAATAAAATCTGATCAATGATTATATATAATTATTTTAATAATGTATACGATATTTTCCTGTTATCGTGACTACCAAATGCATTCCGCGGACTACACACCGTATACCACGTGTTTTTGAAAATAGGAAACACGAAATATTTCTGCCGAGTGATTATGGATTAAAATGGGGTTTTCGAGAAGAGCTGGAGGTACTGAAATAAACATACCGAGTGCGCAGTAAAAAATGGCAATCACTTTTTTTTATATCAGGATAGGCTAGTTAAATAATTTTAAAGTAACTTTGATGTATTACATAATAATCATGATCTTAAGTCCAAAATTAACCATGCTAAAGTTGTATAAATGTTTTTTTGACATTTTAATTAATTATATATTTTAAACACACATGTCTAATACCATACTAGTAAAACTTTTACATAAAAATAATATAAATAGGTACACGTTTATTACTAATGAATAATGCCAATTTATGTTTATAAGATAAATGGTGCAGCGGCGGTTCTTGACAAGCGCTGGGGGAGGCAAAAAGTGTTTGAATTCATATTCCATACATATCCTTTACTTTTAGTTTTCTAAACATACTTATATTACCGTTGTTTTATTGGCCATTATTTCTTACATAATAACTTTATACACGATATCGACTATCAAGATAAAAATACATATTATTCAAAATAAATTAGGACTTATAGTAACCATGCGTATAATTAATTACCTTCTAAATTATTCATACATAAGTCTAACAATAATATATAATTCGATTAATGCCAAAACACATGTAGAATATATTTTGTAGAAGACAATTAGTAAAGAAGTATAGAGAAAGAAAATAAGAAATTGTGTATGGTATTTATTGATCTAGAGAAGACGTATGATAGGATTCCTAGAGACATTTTTAAATTCACATTTATAAAGAAAGGGTTACCAAAGGTGTACGTGAATAAAATTTAGGATATGGATGAAGGGACAAGTACAAGAGTAAGGAGTTTATGCGGGAAAAACTGTGGATTTTATGGTCAATATATAAGTACACTAAGGTGCGGCTTTGGGTTCTTATTTATTTTCCCTATTAATGGATGAAATAACAAAGGATATACGGGTTGAGGTACTGTGGTGCATACTATTTGTAGATAATATAGTGTTGGTTGATGATAGTCTTGAGGAAGTGAACGATAGACTGAAAGAAGCTCTCAATTATAACTGATAAAACAGAATATATTGAGTATGATTACGGAGAAAGAAAAAACACAGATTGTGGAGGGATAGGCAAGTTAAGAAGTTGTATCGCAATACATAGTATAAGTAAAGTTGAGAGCTTTAAGTATTTAGGATCTGTTGTACAAAAGAATAATCGTTTTGAAGAAGATATAAAAGATAGAATTTAGTATAGGTGGATGAAGTGGAGAGAAGCAGCAAGTGTTTTGTGTGATAGGAGAATCTCAATTAATTTAAAAAGTAAAATGCATAAGACAATAGTGAGGCATCCAATGATGTATGTGTTGGAGCGTTGGTCTGTGGATAGGAAGATAGAACAGGGTAAGAGTGTGAGAGAGATGATAATGTGAAAAATGACAATCAACCCATAGCCTCTCGCCTTTCCCCCCCCCCCCGTAACACCACCATGGGAATTGTGTGTTTTCGGTTAAAAACCATGTATTTTAGATTATAAATCAAAAAATGTTGTCAATATTTTTATTTTGTCTCAAATACAATATAATAATATAGAAGATAAATTGTCTAGTAAATCTGACATGCGGAAATGTGATAGGTGTATGATGTAAATTATTGTATAATGTATTATTATTAATTAATATATAAATGTGTATATTATATAGTTACCATTATAATCAAAAACATAAATCATTTACAATTTAAAATATTTAACACAAAATATTTGTATTGATATTGCGTATCAATTTTTATCTGAAAATTAATTACTGGTAATTTTAAGTAAAAAAAAAACTACTAAATTTTTTCTGGTTCTCCTGTAAAGTAGTAAAACTATCGTTTACGTCAAATAGGCTAAGAGCTGTCGATATATATGTTATAGTTATAGATGGTATAGATATAAGTAGGTACTTATAATTATTATCAGTGTTACTGAACTAAATATATTTATATATAAATTGGAGGGTCAAAATTAACTTTGGAGTACTCACCACTCTCATCATAAACGTTAATTTGAAGGATACCTACCTACGTAATTTATATATACAGAGCGTATCGGGATTATAGGTCAATACTCTATAGATTATAGCAGACTTGAGTAGTATTTCGAATAAATTTTTCATACTTTTTTTCTAATGTACTTCATTTAAAAGTATTTTATTCTTTGAATATAAAACGGCTTTTAATATCCCAATTATATACCTATTAAAAAAACATATTTTTAGTATGTTTTCGTCAAACTCCAATGTAAATTTTTCTCTTAGTATATATAAAATAAATAGAACCATTCATACATATATTGTTTATGCATTAAGTTTGATTAAATAATAATATAAATTCTTTTGGAAGTATTCAGAATATGTATTCTAAATGCTTTTAAAAAGAATTTTACCCAAGTTTGGATTATAGTATAGTCATATTAAAGCTTATAGGTATACCTATAAGCAATAGATTGTTGGGATGGAATGGAATGGAAAACCTCTTTATAGTTTTTTTTAAATTTTAGATTTAAGAGTAGGTACAAATGCTATTTTAGTGAACTTTTATTGTCTAACTTACTAACCATTCCATAAGATTTTTCTACTCCAAAACCATCATTGTTGACGATCACTCCTCAATTTTGGCGAATTTTAGAAGTCCAGGTGTAAAGCATTATAAAATTATATGTTTATAAAATAAATAAAATAACATGTACATTTATTAAATAAAAATATACTTAATTAAATATTTAATGAAACTACTTACATTATCAGTGTCGACCACTATAAATTATATGTTAATATTTAATTAAAATTTTTAAAAATTCAGTTCAATAAAACATGAAATAATTAAAAATTTCTTATATAAAATATGTAATACCTAGGTACTTATATAATAATATATATTATCTTGTCATTTTAGACTATCAAAATATATACATTTTATAATCATGACCATATTAGATAAGATAAATGTCAATGTTAACTATAGGATATCGAAGTTTAAAAGTGTTATGCATAAAAAAAAATATTTATATTACTTATAACAAATTTACATTAAAAGTTAATATGCATATGTCTATTTAAAAAGAATCGTGGAGTTAAAACCAGAATTGAATCTAATTTCTATAATGTATGATTATGATTTATCTGCAATAAATGTAGTGAAAAAATTCAACTGCAACTTAAAACTGCAATAAATGGATGTTTTTCCATTTTGGCCAATTTGATACATTCACGATAGGTATTAGAACTGTCGTCAATTACCGCGAAAATTTGGAATTCGCACTAAATAGTAAAATGCGCAATGCACTGGCATAAGTTTTTTAAAGTCTGTTATTAATGCAACATTTGAAGACAGCTATTAGACACGGATTTTTATAAAGAACATAAATTAATATTGGCACCTATCTTAGGTTATTTTTAAGACATATGGATAAATCAAATTGGTCCCGAAGGTTACCAATAAAATTATAGAAAAGTTATGATTAAAATCAAATACCAATAATCAACAATACTATTGAAGAATGATATAATTCATTTAATTCAATATTAAACTACCTAGTTAAAAGTCAAAGATATTATATATTTAATAAAATATTATATACAATTTTATATAAAATATAATAAATATTATATTTTATTTTAATAATACTAAAAACTATTATACAGTACTAATAACTATTATACTATTATAACTTTGATAAGAATCGTTTTATTGAACGCAAATAATTATAACCCCTACTGATACCCGATTGGACAACCGTGGCTTGCTCAAATTTTTAAAAAGGGGGGTATATTTTCCCAAAAATTTAGAAATCGCTATAAAAGTTCTATCGAAGTACCTACTTTACCTTAGTGACTGGACTTTTTTTTTAAATTTTGTACCTATAATTATTATTTATTAGTAAATATTATGACTTGTTATTTTTTTAAATTATTATTATTATTATTTCTACGACATATCTAGATTTTTTTTAAACTAATATTTTTCATAAATAATTGCGCTCAATTTTTCTCTAGTTTATTTGTCGCCGGGCTCAATTGTCACCGCACTTAATGTTATCGTCGTGTACAATTGTCACAGGGCTCAATAGTTGTCGTATATTCGTCATAGCGCAATATCGACCTCGCACAACTCATGATTAATTCATCTATTGAAATCTTATAATAAATACTTGAAACGACATAAAAAAACAAAAATTATAATAATTAATAATATATGAAATAATAAATATAAAAAAGGAACAAAAACACCCGCTATCACCGTGATATCACGCAGTTATACCATAGCGTAAAGTCGTGATCCATGGAAATAAACTTTTATTTTCATGATTCGAAAGCTTTGAGAAAATTTCAAAACACCGCTGAAATCGTGAATCCGACAAAAAATTAGTAAATAAACATAAAAAAAAAAACGCGTGCACGGTAGACAAACTGGAAAACAGTCGGGGCCGAATTAAATAATAAATGCTAAGAAGCTTTTTCGAATGAAAACTTTTAGCATTTTAGAAGTGTATTTTTTAGATTACAATATTTTAAACACTATGACCCGTATAAATATTATAGGAAAACGGAGTGTTGGGCACTTGAACGTAAACTAGTTTCATATACCTAATCGAATTATTATTATTTTAAATCTGATAGTACGAATATAGGTATATAGGTTATATACGTATACCTATAAATGATAATAAAGGTATAATTATTTATACAAAAATAAATGATAATAATCAAAATAGTAAATAATAAATATAATTCAGTTTTATTATAATAGTGTTTAATTAACAATTTGTATACTATTAATATACGATTTTTATACTTTTTTTTTAATGACAGAAAGTCATTAGCAGCTCCTATTGAAGTTTTATACAGAATGTGTTAATAATATTTTTTATATAAGGATCAGTTAACATAATATTTATATAGGTTGTACATTTTTATTTTTTTTTTGTTTATTTATTACTAAATTGATTATGGGTGTCGTGTAGTGTAAAAGTGTTGATTAAAGGTGATATAATTTTTTGATTACCTTTATGCCAAGCAAATTAACTTGGATGGATAGTAAGAAAAAATTACTCATGTCGTATAAAATATAAAAAAAATATTAATAAATAAATATTTTTTTTCACAATAAAAATAGTATTTACCAAAATGACAGGGGGTTACGTTAGGTACACTCTAGTTTATAGACTTGGGTACTCTTGCAGAGCATGATAAATGTGTTGTTTTAACATTTTTCATTGTATACGTTTCAGTCATAATTTATGGGTTTGAAAATAATATGAGGAGATATTGACAATATTTATTTAGTGTAGGTTACGGTTCATCAACCGAAAATCCGTATTTGGGATTGGCGAACCACATAAATTATAATAATTACTGTAACGGATTATTTTCTTTATTTTAAATAAACAATCTATCCAAAAAATGTACAATAAGTCTATAAGTTTTGAGTATGGTACTGACTCGAAGGAGGTGTTTAAGAAGTCACCCATTAGTAACACAATTAATTTTATTTTAATTTTTTACACGAAACTTTTAATAAAATTAAAACACTCAATTCTTCAAAAATATTATTAACTTTTATATTGTTTATACGGATTTTGATTATAATAGTCGTAATTGTGTACTGAAGATAATATCACCGTTATCGAAATATACATATACACTATATACAAAATAAAAATATATAATGTTTTGTAGAATTGAGGTTTTTAATTTTATTAAAATAATATCCACAAGTACCTACTCTCAATCATAAACCTAATTTTTAATTTAATTTTAGTTTTTTTTTTTTTTTTTTTTAAATTTAAATTAATTTGTATTATAAGTATTTGATATTGATCGTTTTGCAAAAGATGACAACACCGCTTCCTTTTCAATCGATGGCGGGGATTTCCTGGCAAAGTTAAGATAGAAAGATCCTTTATTAGGAGATTAGGATGACTTTGAAGATGCCTATAAAAATTCGTGTGAAAGATGTGTGCTTATAGTTCAATAGTTTTCATAAAAAAATCATTACGAAGAGTTAAATTAGAGATATATTGTAGAGCATTGTAAAGTCGACGAAGTGCAATGTTTTGGAACGCTTGGATTTATGTCTGATTTTTTAAGAATTGTTTAAGAAGAGCTTTTTAAATTAAAAGTTTAGTTTTTAGATTGATACAGTTATTTTTAATTATTATGGGACTAAGCATACGCATACCACCATTAAGGGTCAACGAAGTACGTAGTACGAATATGGTATACTCCAGATCAACCATCTGTATAAGTGGAGTTATAAATACCGGATTGTACCAGAAGTATGAATTGGTACGTTATTTAGAGTAACATTTTAACAATTTATTTTGGTTTATTTTAACTCGCTATTTCTCATGCCACTCAGATATGAGATTAAAATGCATTTGTAAATTTGATGAAGCAGTTAAAGGATGTATATTTATAGACATTATGACATTGTCGTCGTCATAATCAACTACAATGTTGTGTTGCATAATGGGCTGGTCTAAAACATAAATGTTCAAAAGTAAGAGATATAAATAGCCTCCATGTGGAACACCAGCTTTAATTTTTTAAATTCACGATGTTTAAGAGCTATACTGGACTTGAATTACGGTGTACCAAAATTATTCAGATAGCAAAATACAATATATACAATATAGGGACACCTCCAATGCTCGGCTCAACAACAATATATATCCAAATCCGTAAGAGATGGATATAATTCTAGTGGGTGTTCATAATTCGGATCCTTTAGTTCAAAGACAGAATCAATGTACAGGCGATCTGTTGGGCTCCTGTAATCAAGTCAAGTCTTTGAACTAGTACCAATTGACCAAAGCACTGAAGTTAATCGGTTAAAGAAAACATGATATTTAATGATTACGTTTAAAATAAATAAAATAATTGAAATAAATTAAACAAATTCGAAAATAAAAACGTACAAATAAAATAATTACCTACAATACACAAATAGAAGTAGAGTGAATGTGAAATAGAAGGGCTCAATGTATACGTGACAAATTAATGTTGTAAGGCCAACTCGAAATTTACCAAAAAGGAAACTAAGAAAAACTGATCTCTTCCTCAATCAGTCTCGAGTGCTAAAAAGTAGAGCAGTATATAAGTACTCAGGAGAGCTGATGGAGAAAAAAGACGTCCAAACTTGTGTCGCGAAGGCTTATATAACCTCGTTCGTTGATACACCTAGTTATAAGGAAAACGTACTGGAAAGGGTAATTTTATTAAACATATGATTGTATACGTAGCAATTGTTTTATGTGTGACAATATTATTTTATGTCAAAATAACAGCTGTTGACTTAATCATTAATGTGATTAACTCGTGTTTGTGTATTATACATAATTAAGTTCTTTGTCTTATATATTTTATATGAAATAAGCAAGTATCTATTACATTCAATATATTAAAATAATTACATTCTAAGACGTGCTTAGCAAAATTTGATTATGGAGATTTATTAATTGTTATTTCATAAACATGTTCTTTGATAAATAATTTGTATTATTGTTATTTTTATAATAAGTATATATATTTATTTTAATTTTATAAGAGTATTACATTTTTTGAATTGATTATGTTTTGAATTTTTGAATTTTAAATATATTTTATCAATTAAAGTTCATTTTTATTTTGTATTTATTATCCACAGACTGTAGTCGGTGTGAATTCAATAGACCACATGAACTATCACGAGCGTTGTTTATTAATAATATGTCCTCTGAAAAAATCTTGAAAGTGCCATCTATACTATACTATCAATGCCTTGAATTCAAAATGTATATTAAAAATATATATATCAAAAATACAATGAATATATTATCATACATAAAAATTAAAATCAATAAAGCTAAAGTTAGTAACTTTATACAAATAAATATAAATGTATATATTACGAATTAATATATAATAAAATGGTAATGAAGAAATGATTATATAATACCTATTTTATTGTAATCGAACTTGAAATATTTATCGCATTGTATAATTCGAAGGAACTTCTGTAAATTATGGGCATTTCCATTGAAGGCTGCAGCTGTGAACAGCGAAGAACTTTACGTTGAAAAATATCTAATAATTATAATATATTATATTTATAACAATTATAATTATTTCAGGTAATTTTATAATATTACATTCTTGCGGTAGCCGGTAGGTATAGTTTATATATATTTTATTTAATTAAAATTTTTGTGAACTAAAATATTAAAATTCTATGGAATTAAAAAAAAAATAAAATAAAAATAACCATCTTATGAATGAACCTGATTTTTTGAAAAATTGAAATTTTTTAAGTTTTATTAATTTGTTTTAACAATTATTTTTTATAGTTCATGTGATGAAGTTTTTCTTTTGTTTAATATTAAACCGTAATAAAATGCTTTTTTGATACGATTTTAATAATAAAAATAGTATTTTGTACCTACTATTTATCATATAAATAAATAAATATATAAATTTATCATATAATGCTTACAGGCAAAAACCATTCGATATCGATACTAATTTGGTTTAACCAACATTGATAAGCAAAACAAATATAAAAATTTAGTACCTACAATTTTTACCATCAAAATTTTTCTAAAAATCTTGGTCATTTTAATAAAATTTTTTTTAATTTGCATAAAATTGAAAATATTTTACCTATAGTTCAAGAGCATATTAATTATTTAAATTAATATAAATTTAAAAATATTGAAATTAACAAAAGTTTTTGAATTTTTGTGGTCCTCTTTCAGTGTACTAAATACAAATTTATTGGGTGTCTACTACTGATTTTATCAATAAATACCTGTTAATACAAAGGTACGACAATATTAAACAAAATTAAAATTTTTTACTTGGGCATTTTTACTAAGAAATTAAGATTTTTTACGATTTTTTTTAGTGAGATTTTTATCAATAATTAATTGGTATCGTGTATAGGTATTCGTATTGCTAGTAATAGTAGATTTTTAAATTTCAAATAAACCATCGTTCAGTTACTATAATAGATAGCCAGATAGGACATTCCAAAAGTCGCAAATTATTTATATAAAAAAATTGAAATGAAATAGATAGAAATTATATAATATTTTATTGACATTATCATTTATATGCTCAAGAAAATATCAATAAATAAATGGTTCGACGGCCAAGTAATAATTAATGAAATGACTAGTTTAATTATATGAACAACCGAGAACAACGACACCATCGTCATAATATATAATCTATATTAACGAAATACAGTTTATTTATTTACTAATTATATTATTTAATCTAAACATAGGTATGTATATTATATGAATCGTTTATTAAATTTACCAAAACAAAAGAATATACCAATATTGTTATAGACATCGAAAGTGTTACAATAATAATACTAATTAATTATTATATTATATATTAATTGGTGAACAAATAGAACGGTACACTGTTTTCAATTCTCTGAAAATTTGTCACTAATTAATTTCAATATAGTTTCTAATTGTGTTCAATAAACACAGCTAGGTCATTGGACATTTATCTTAAATGTTTGACTTACAGGTATATACACACAGGAATTATTTTGATATTAATAAACAAGTTTCGGTATAATCGAGTTAAAAATGTATATTAAATTCGATTGTATTATTATAACACTAGAAAAAACGAAAATATCTTGGTAATTCTGGAAGACAATAAAAAAAACATCACGCAAGTCATCGAATATTAATTTGTATTTTTTTACTGAACCAAATTATATAAAGTTTGACAACTGTTGTGTGCAATGTACTATGATGATGTTTTATTTATTATTACTGATGATACTTAAATATAATATACCTACTGATTAAGTGATAAATAATGGAGGTACATTATTATATATCTTACTATAAATTACTTATATTATAATATAAGCAATACGCATATTATGTATACATTTTCAAGATATATAAAACTTAATTAGCTACCTATTAATTTGTAAATAAGTATACAGTGGTTTAAATAATATTACATCTCAAAAAATGATAAAACAGCTTGTGAGTGATAAAATTTTCTTTATATAATATTTACAAATTCAGTTTTTAGTCGATAATTATTGAACCGAAATCACCGTAATCTCCAGTAAAATGATTTTAAATGCCTAAAAATATAAATATATTAAATATAATATGTAGATTCAAACTAATGTTTATATTATCATATTGACCAATACATTATTAGCAACTCGTCAATAATAATAAAGTATCTAAGTAAAAAGTACTATTGTATTATATTGTGTGTGAATATTCAATTATTATGTTGTTAAAGACATTGTTTTACTTCTAGAAAATCTAATTATATTTATATCTTGAATTTTAACATATTATGATTTTCATGGTAATTAAATCCAACAATAACCATTTCATGAAAAAAAAAAAAAGATTGTTTTTCATTATTCTGTATAACATTTTGATAAACAAATCGGTTGGTTTTAATTCTCGAGGACTTTCTAATTTAACGATTTGAACTGAATACGTAAAATTATCAAATCTAACGCAGTGGCGCCATTTTAGTTTGTTTCAAAATGGAGGGGGCCAAATTCAATTTTTTTCTTAGCGGGTAATGGCCAAATTGTGTACGACGTTACTAAAAAAATCTAACAACTCGTGTTTATATGAAATTAAGTACTCAACAGTAGATTAAAATAAGAATAAAAACATGAATTTTTTAACCAACTGAAGCTGTAAAAAACAAAATATTATTTTTATTTTTAAGATAAATTACAAGAGTGGATATATGCATATAGGTATACCTTTCTGGCCTTAAAATATTAGTACCTATGTATTGCTATCGATTACTGTTAATATACTTACAATTTAATAATATAATTACAATGTAATGTGCATGCCAAATGGGTTAGTATAGCTATAAGCTATATTATATAATTTTATTAGGTAGGTAATATTTATTGTACCATTTAGAGGACGGCGAGTGTACGTATTCGTCGTTATCGAGCGACGAATTTCATAAAAAAATATCGTTTATTTATTTATTAGTACATTAATTAATTAATGATTTATATATCGTCAATCATCCTCCCTAAGTCATTAAATAAAATAGATAACCCGAACACACGAACGCAGCCTTCTCTCTCGCCTATCTCAGGAGGTAACATCTTGCAGTTTTTTTATTTTATTTTTTTCCTGGTCCAACTTGTGTGTAATCATGGAGTAGACGAGAAAAGGACAATCTCCTACGGTGACGAATCGTCGGTGGCTATGTTACGAGTTTTCGCGTGTGGTGAACCCCCAAGTAATGTGTAAGTGCATACATGTATACAAAATACGATACCGGTACTACACTACTATTATACTTTCTATATTCATTAATTTTTTGTAGAAATATTATATGCATGCTTGTTAGAAAAATATATTTGTAATTGTCCGACCTATGCGTAAATATACAAAAAGATATCATATACACCATTTGCATTGCTGGGTGACGGATGTCTCCTCGGTCTTCCGTCGGTTTGTATTGTTTACTAAATTGGAGTTTTGCGTCCGTCAATCTTTCTCTACACACTAATTGAATTTAATAAAAATAAAAAACAAACCTAAAATAACCTACATTTTTGTGATTGTTTTTCATCCTTTTCCTTATCACCTTATCAGTCTCATTGAGATATACTTAATACATTATATATATATATATATATATATATAAGAAAAATCCCATGTCCGTATATATATACGTATATGTGTACATATGTGTTTGAATATGGTAAAAAAAAATTTTTGATAAATTTCATACTTTTACAATCCCTATTTTAATAATATATATAATAAATTAAAAAAGAATATATAAATAAAATTTTAGTTTAATTTATTACTTAATACATTTATCCATACAATTGATAGACAGATAAATAAAATAATTCTTTCTCGATCAATACAATCAAAAATCATGACCGTTTATACTTCATACGTATATTGATATGAATGTTATAAGCTATGATGGCATATTAAAAGGTGGAAATTATATAAGTAATAAAAAATAATTTATACTTCTTGGGTAATATTTTATAATAATAAAGTTTGTTATATATATTAATTTACAATAGAAATATTTTAACAATTATTAACACTATTATTCATAACGTAAATTAAAGGGTAGATATTTGTAAAGAAAATTAAATTTAAGCGTGAAGCCATGTTTTTTGGCTAGTTTGTTATATTATATTATTATAAATTAAAGTTTAATTTGAACTTGTAAGACTATATTGAAAAGTATTTTAATACTTTTTTTTAATAATATTTTTAGAAGAAGTTAGTATTTAAATCAGGGACTGGAACCAAATCAAAAAGAGCCGGTTCTGGAACTGGTTCCTGGAGGTATTTCAAGAATCAAAACCGATATTAGAACCTATATTTCATATTTCACTGAACCTTAACCGGAACCAGAACCCTTCAAAACGTAAAATTAAAAGTTTTGGTTCTTTTTGGTTCCTAATGGTTCTTTGAAAGTTTGAAATTACCTAAAATTAGTTTTATGTTATGACTTTATGATATTTAATTTTGTCTTTACAACTGGATATTTTTAAGTTTCAAAATTGTTAAATTTCACTCCGTGAGTGTGCCTTGTCTCACTGGTGGTTTTTTCGCCATTGGGTCTGAACAGTTTACCTTGTACTATATAGACGGAAGTACTAGAAATTAATATCAAGTGCCTGACTGTGATGTTTCAATAATGTTTACCAAATATATTTGCATATATTTGTAAAAGCAAAATATTCCGAACTTTGTCGTATTTTACATGTACAGTGACTTGTTTTATATTATTATATCAGAGTGTATTATTATATTATATTATATTAGGTATGATATATTAATCAAAAGTAAGATATTTTGAACAGCAAGCAGATTAATGGAAATGTTAAAAGTCAATAATATAATGGTAATTTTTCAATAATTATGTACCATGGAAAAATAAATTTTCAACGTCGTTCTAATAAAAAAACTAAATTATTATTATTAACAATTTTACATGAATAAGTTAATTTTCCTTTTATGATTTATTTGATTCGCATTTAATATGCGTATAATACAAATAGGTAACATAACATTACTAAAAATGTGTAACTTTATTATTTTTTTTTTTACGAATGATTTATTAATGAAGAATGGTCATTCTTCTTGGATTTTTTATTGCTACAAATGCATTTTTATCAAATAATATATATGTATTTGTACTTTATTAGTGTTTACTCTTATCATGACCAAAATTCATCTAAATTTCTGGGACGCAAATAGTCTATCGCTTAGTACGCAAGTAGTGTGCAACTAAAAGTACAATAGGTCCATAGTCTATTTAAGTTTAAAATGTTATCTCATCCATATCATGGCACAAACAATAGATATATCATATTATAGACTTTTATGCTTGAATATATTAAGACAATTGGCTATTTTAAAAAGACATCATAATAGATATTTCTTATTTATGCTTAAAATCGGTTTTTTGCAAATAACTCGTTTTATTGTAAGATTAGAAGACAAATACATATATTTTATTGTAGAAGAAGTAATTAATAATAATTAATAATAAAAAAATGATTAATCATTTTTTTTTTGTTATGGGAACAATATTAATCTAGATAATCACACATGAAATATCAAAGTATTGCAAACCTGTGTTTTACGACATTCGTAATTGTCTCGCATTTTGTTTTTTTTGTATATATATTATTATTACATTATTTTTAAAATTTCAATATCATTTAATAATTAGTAATTTTAACGATAGCTCAGGAATCAGAGGACCCTTTTTTGGCAATAAAACGTAATTTGTTTTTTTTCAGCCCTTTTCTTCTGGTAATAATTTTATAATTTTAATAAAATAATGTAATAATAATATGTATACAAAAAAAAAAAAAAAAACAGACAATTACGAATTTAAAGCACAGGTTTCCAATATTTTGATATTTCATATGTCATTATCTAAATAAATATTCTTCCTACAAAAAAAAAAATTATTAATAATTTTTTTATAGATAATTACTTACTGCCTCTACCCCTTCCCTCTTTAAAAAATATAAGTCATCTCAATATATTCTCTCTTTTTGTTTGCTACCGAAGACATTTCTAATATCTTTTAAGCATTCATTTCTTATTTTGTCTTCTCTAATCACTCCATTTATCTATAATAATAATTAAAACTGTACTAAACTCATCCTCTATTCTATCTTTTAAAAAATTATAAAAAATATAAATGTTAATTTTTAACTAAATTAAGATCCTTGTGTCACACAAAATACCTGATACTTATTTCATTTCATTTTCATTTTATATTACATTTAATTCCGTATTTCATATCAATCTCAAAACCACCATCTTACTGTAAACAGATTCTAAATACCTACTAGAACCATTTAACCTAAACCACTTTATAACCATTCGTCTTCATTAATTTCCTTTGCTGTTCCCTCTCTTCTTCCAAAATTATACTCTTTATATTCTATTTTATTTCTACTACCTTTATTTCCTTGTGACTTAATCCTACCATCACTATATCATCTACCATGGTATCATACTATGATACTGTATCAGCCTGTGTTCCTTTGGAACCTTTGTAAGAACTCAAAGCCGAACTCTGTCTCACTTCCTGATACTAAATGAGATATCAAATTAAATATAATTGATTTATCTCATATCTTTATATGAATTTTATACTTGGAACATAAATGTTCATTATAATCTTTTTCAATAATAATACATTTTAATTGGTACGTCAGTCATCGTCATACCAAAGTTGTTGACAGAGTTCAATATCAGGGAATTGGATTTCATCAATATTTCGTGTTCATAATATATCATACAAAAATAATATCTAAACACTGTTATACTGTTCAAACCCAATGGGTAATGTTTAATCTATATATTTTCAAGTTAGACATAGCAATTGTTTAAATATAATTTATACTTTCTTTTAATTGAAGGGGGAAAGGGGGGGATCGAACTTTCCACATTACCTTACTATGCCTATCGAAAAAACTGGGCCTGTTGTTGAGTAGGTAAAAGTCGAAAAATAATATTGCTAAAATACCCACGAGTTTATATTCTTGCTTACTGATCAAATTGTTTAAACGCATTTATATAATAGAAATACTTTTGGCCATTGGCTATATGAATATATATATATATATACATAATATAAATAAATCAGATATAAATACTGTGTTCAATGATCGTTCAAAAATTATATAAGTAATTAATAATGACAATTTCACATGCCTAATATTTAAAAAAAAAAATGTATATTTAGCAAGGTTAACAAGTATTATATATTATCTTGAACCAACCTATCCCGAGGGTAATTATTATTGTTTAAAGTATAATATAATTTTTCGATTTACATAAGTACATAATTCTTGAATTGGTGTCTGCAAACTTTAATTTAATTTAATTTAATTTAATTTAAAAAAATAGTCAAAGAAGCACTTCGCTCTTCGGGTATCAGTAGGGATGGGAACACTTCGTTTACCTATCGGATAGGACACTTTTAGTGGATGTATTGAATTTCAAAGTAATGAAAAATAATTTCTTTCGATAAAACGATTCTAACCAAAGCTATAGCAAAATTTTAATTTTTAAATTGTATTTTTATAAATTAAAGACTAAAAACCGACAGGACGATATATGGTCTACAATTTTTATTTTATATTTCTCACGTGTAAACGCCTAATATTGCCATAAAAAAATAGGATTGTAGGGGTCTGGAGTAGATTTTTCGGATATTTTTTATAGTGACAATAATGATTACCAGGTATCAGAACTTAATGCACATAAAAAGTACTAAATATGTATGCATTTATGCACTTAAAAAAATACAAATATGCACTTATTTTTTTTTTTACATAAATATTTATATAAATCCAATTATTTTTTAAAACTATAAATATGTAATTCTGAGTAAATATTCTTAGGATAATTTAATGAATTTTTTTAAATTTATAAATATATTCAAATTACAAAAATGATAAAAAATATCAATATAAATAATAGGTACATTTTTATATTAAAATTTTCAATACTTGATTTTTAAAATAAATTTAAAAGACCTATTTTTATTTTTTTCTAATATTTGAATTAAATTATATATCTGCAAAGCATAAATAATAAAAATTAGGGAAATCGCCAAGTACTTACATAATTAAAAGTAATTTAAATTAAATTGCATAAGGTATAATTTTGTTTTAGTTTCTGAACTTCAAAATTGTTGCATTGAATCACTAAATATTGTTTAATGTTTTTAAAATTAAAAGATCGCTGATTATCCGTTTAGCAAATTTTCATATATTAAAAAACTACGTTCAAAGTCAGTGAAAGTAATTGGCGCATATTTAGCAAGTTATTCCGTGACCGGTTATATCATCTGGAAGACCCTATAAGACCTAAAATCACGATTTATGTATATTATATATACACGTTTAATTTTTTTTAATTTACGAAATTTAAAATTTCATTACCTATCATTAATTATCAAATATGCTCTGAAAATTTGTAAAATTAAAAAATATGCTCTTACGACCAAAAAAATCACCTAATATACAAAAATATGCACTATAAACTTTTGATTTATTTTTCGTAGTGTCTTGAAATTTATTTCTAACTTACTTAGCAATAGATCTTATGGCCCACAAAACACATTCCAATGTAACAACTTCCGAGCCCTAATGATTACAAGTTATTTTACGCATTCTACGCAATTTTCAGAAATTTAAAATTCGAATTCCCAAATGGAATGCCAGGGTGACGTCATGCTTGCACTGCTATATGGGTAAATGCAACCATAATGTGGTTCGAAAATGATTATAAAAAAATGTATGTTGGTTACAAATAATTAAAACTTCTATTAAATAATTTCGAATATATATTTTGCGACATCGAAAGTAATAGTGCTGGAGAAACGGACCTGGCATGTCTTTTGAATCGTAGATAGGTACATACTGTATATTAATTTTACAAAAATATATAAAATTATTTAAATATAATAAAATTAGATATTTATATCTAGATATATGTTAAATATTATCTATTTAGTTTTGTTACATACCTAATAATTTATAGGTTGATTATTTCATGTTCATATACCTATAATATAATAATAAAATTATCAGGTTGATTGCGGCATGGGTCGAGCTTGGTTATTCACCTAGAGCTCAGGAACATTATCCATAGTTATTGTTGGCGAACGAACAATTTATCTCCGCCCATTTCATTGAACCAACATGTTATTAATCAGTTCGAAAAAAAATAATAAAAACGATTTATCATAACAGTTAATGATAATAATGTATGTAGATAACAATGTTTATCTATGTAGTAACCACGAACTAATATGATATGAAAAAAATACAAATTTGGGAGACAAAATGATTAAAATATTCTTGATTGCCGTTTTCAAAAACGGTTTTAAATAAAATGTCGAAAAGAACATTATGCGATAGTATTAAACTGTAAATATTAAGTAAATAAACCTGCACATATACCCAGGACTTAAATTTAAAAATGTTTGTTCAGCGTTATTGTACATTTAATTTTTTGTGTTTATAATGTTATTATTTTTTTAAACGTTAATTTAATAACTACGTCTATCGTTATTAGTTATTTAAACGATGTGTAATTTTGTTTAGTTTGTTTTTAGATATGTAGCTATAAATAAACTGGTAATTAATAAATATCACAGCAAAACCTATCATTAAAAATAATACTTGAATATAAGTGAACTCTCTGGTAACAAAGAATAAAAATCATCCTCATATTATTTATATAATAGACTGTATTTTGTATGTAGAAAGAAACAAAGAAAGAAGAGGGCCTAGAAAGAGGGGATTGGGTTGTTATGAAGAGCCTGGTGTGAGTAAATATATATGATGCGGAAGATCGAGTTGTAGAAATTGACGTCTAGGGTGATCAACCTCAAATTGTTGAAACGAAGGAAAAAAAGACTTTATTTTATAAAATTACAGCTTAATAATTGTGAAACGCATTATTATGTGTTTGGATGGGTATTTAATTAAAAAATAATAATTATATTATATTCGTAAGTAAAGACGAAAAAGTAAAAACACATAAACAAAAATTTTACGAAACATAGATTAGACAAAGATAGATAGAATAAAATGATAAATGTGAAATTGAAATTTGACTTTGGAATTTGATTTCGAGTATTTTAATGAAAAATAAAATTCATTGCATTGTTAAAGTTACAGTGGAGTATAAAAAAATAAAAACAATTATTATTATTATTATTATTATTATTATTTGTTACAAATAAGTAAATATCCACCTAGGTTTCTAGAATATTGTACTTTTATTTTTTTTACGTACACTAAACCAAATATCATTAGTAGAATTAACAATATGCAGTAATCAAATTTTAACAAACGAATATTTATTGAAATAATACAATTTTAGATTCTGAGCGAAGCGAAGAAGCTTATGGTTTTACAATGATGTTTATTTTATTTTTTATTTTATTTTTATTTTTTTCTGTAAACACTTTTTCTACCAGAAGGAGAGCTCCGATCTTTACACTCATACGGTTTCCGATAGCAAATTGCATCTAGTTGGTACTTTTAAGAGGTCATTTTTCGATTTTCATAATAGTTTTTTAATGCGTAAGCAAAAACTACCAAAAAATTACGAAAAATACGATTTTGTAAAATC